>CM049407.1:0-92500 GCA_026929865.2 Hyperoplus lanceolatus
CTGAGAAATTGTGTGAACAAATAATTTGGAGACACTGGGTCAGATGAATTAGAAGCTATTGAAGAAGGACACATAGATTTTCCATAAAAATATTAATATAGTAAGGCGTCCCCCTCCCGGGCCGGGCCCAGCAGCAGACCCGGGTTCGATTCCCACCCGCGGTCGTTCTCTGCATGTCACTCCCCTCTCTGCCCCATTTCACCTCTGTCTCTCTGCACTATCAATAAAGCATAAAAATGCGCAAAAATATCTTTAAAAAAATATATATATATTAATATAAAATAAAAATATTATGGAGGGTCGTCTGGGTTGGGCTTGGAGCTCTTTTTCTTTTACGGGACATATTTCTCTGTAATATAGTGAATGCATTTAAATGCAGTGTGAGGAACTAAGCAGAAGAACTCTGTTGTCCAGCTACTGTATCTTTTTTTCCACAGACAAGGCTGAAATAGGCTATTGACTATACACAGTGCATGGGCAACTGAGGGAAGCCCTATTTCCAATTGTTTTTAAATAAACTCAATACACACTGTGCATGGATGTGAACGTGACATGATCAGATAATTTCGGATTTCCTCCCAGATGAACTGATTACATTTTTAGGCTATTAATCTAGACCAAAACATTTTATTCCTTTTTTTGTATGATAACTCACATTTGCACAATATGATGTTAATATCAAACACACAAACTAAAAAAAAAATAAAAAAAAATAAAAAATTATTATTTTTTTTTTTTTTTGGAGGGGGCCCCCCAGGCAGTCGGGGGCCCTAAGCGGCCGCTTAGTTCGCTTATGCCTCGGGCCGGCTCTGGTGTGCAGCGTGTGTGTGTGTGCAGCGGTGTGTGTGTGTGTGTGTGTGTGTGTGTGTGTGTGTGTGTGTGTGTGTGTGAACTTTGACTTGTTACTGCAACAACGTCAATGTTTTTTTTTTCTCTCAGTTGAAACCTTTAACACGTTTGTCATTTTTGACATTAAAGATTGTCCATCTATCTATCTATCTATCTATCTATCTATCTATCTATCTATCTATCTATCTATCTATCTATCTATCTATCTATCTATCTTTTTTACATATAAAATACATTTTAAAAATGACTTTATTGTTTTAGTTTCTGGGGAAATGTTTGAACATTTCTTGTTACATTCAAACATCTGTCAGTCAAACAGTGAAAAGCTCCAAGTTCACAATGTGAAAAAGTGAATTCTTTATATCAATAAAGTTGAATAAAAAAAATGCTTTTCTACAGAGACACAGAGAGTGGTCTCCCCCTGCTGGTGAAACGATGCTGTTACATGTAAACCATCTGATCAGAGAAAGACTGGCCCTGCATTCCAATATCCATACTTTCATACTATTTAGTACGCCAGAAAAAGATTTAGGATGTCCCAATACATGCAAGTCAATTGCAGTATGCCAAAAGTACCTAGATGCCCCACTAACTCCAATTGTATTTTGCAGTATTCATCTTTATTCTTGACATTTCTCGACATAATGAAAAAAAATCAACTACTCCTGTCCAGTTATTAGCCTCGTTTGAGAAGGAGCTGTCTTGCTCAGACCCGCGCAATTATGCTGTGCGCTCAAGACGCGCGTCATAATTGCACAGGTCTGAGCAAGACGGCTCCTACTCAAACGAGGCTATTTATAACCTTAAATCTCCGGTGAGTGTTGAACGTGCCAATGCTAATGTGTTGTTAGCTAGCTACTGTGAAGAGAAAAGAGGCTATAAATGCTGTTTTAGTTCAGAAACCTTTTCTTAAAAAAACAAACAGAGTCAAATGAAGGTTTTCCAATGTCTCACTATACTTTTGGGCTCAAAGTGTTTCTAGCTAAATGCTAAGCGCTAGCTGCTTACCCTTAGTGTTAGTGAGACTATGCTAATCGGTAGCAACCTAGCAGTGTTAAAATGATTCAAATTGGCTCCATAATTACAAATAAATACAAAAACAGTCCAATAAAATTCTACATTTTCTAATGTACTTTAGCTTCTATGAAAATGGTGAAATATTTTCCTTTGACCCCCGTACCTGTATCTGAATATAAGCTGAGGAAAGTCAGAATACAAGTAGAGCTGACTTTAAACTGCTGCATTTTAATCAAACCAACATATAATAAAGATATTTATACAAGTATGTTAGTGAATCTATAACTTAAATAACTTACACTTTCAGACCAATGAAGGTAAATACTGGAAACGGCTCAAAGTGGTTAAATGCTCTGAGCAATAAAAACTTCTGTCTTGTTTCATTACGACTTGTAGCAATTGTTTGTTGTTGCTTTCAAACTGTTAATATTTAAATGACACCAACAATATTAATGAAATGTCCAGAGATGCTTTGCAGTGACTTTTAATGACAAAGGAATCAGACAAATTACATGAAATCTGTCTTCATTCAGTTGCAGATTTAAACATTTATGCTTTTATATGAAGGAAAATGAGAAGTTAATTTGACTTTGCTGCAGTGATTCAGATTATGATCTTTTAAATGCAAGAATTATTTAAGAAATTAAACCTGCATTAACATCATGTAGGTGAAGGTGTTTGTGTGTTACATGGTGAAAAGCAGATGCCCACTGAAGGTGGTGTGGTGATTGTGATCGTCATACACTGTTGTGCCGGCCCACAGATGCACAGACACAACATCTCCAGCCTCCAGGAGCAGTGAGGCGCCGTTAGAAGTAGAATGTGCTCCACCGGACGGCTGGTGGTACTGATATGCGATGAAGATGTGCTCTGAGTTCTTCACCAACACTGCACCAGTAGAATGACCACCTGCCTCTCCATAAAGGTGCCACTCGAAGTGATAGGCTCCTTTCAGCGGCGCAGTGAAGGCACCTGTGGAAAGTTTGTTTCATTTTAAAGCAAGACACTGCAGGTGAATAGGGTAAATAATGAAATGTATAGATATTACCATGAAACCTTGCCAGCTGGTTACTGACATAAAAAAAATAGTTTTAATTTTTTTTTGAGAAATTCTTGAAATAATTTGCATATTTGCCAAAGTCAATTTGCATCTCTTTTTAAAACCCAAAATCTAGGTGTTGGATGAAGCCAAAGTTAAAATCTTTAATTTTTTCAACATATTAGTTTCCAAAGTTTTTACAGAACAGATTTTGGATACAGACTTTTTCATTTTATAAATCATAAAAATAATAGATACAGCTCCTTTTTCAGCATGTTTGTAAGAAGGAAAAGTCTCATAAATCAGACAATGAACAACATATGAACAAATCCTTCTGTAATAACCTTCAGAATAGTGCTGAGAATGATTATGGAAAGTTTGGTTCATGTAAGTGCTTTAGAAGTTGAGATTTTAGTTTTTTTGAGTATTGAAAAAACTTATGTTGAAATAATGGCTGTTAATAATATGGTTGTAGAAATAATGTAATGGAGGCTAAATAGACACACATCTCAAAGTTAACCATTGCTTGAAATTGAATTATGGATTTGCCAAAACTGAAATGTCTAGTTCAGGTACCTGTGACTGGGCTGTAGGCGTTTCCAATGTTGGTGACGACGTGTGTGTAGACCAGAGGAGTGTGTTGGTTTAACGGTCCAAAGGTTTGACGGCCAGAAGCCACCAGAGAGGTCGAGAAAGCCACCTGTTTACCTGAGAGAGAGAGAAATATATTCAGCTGTTTATCGTCTATCGATCAATTAACATTTATTTAGGTCAAAACTGCTTTACATCAAGGAAACAACGGCCTGTATGGAGTGGAAGCTCCACTGGGAACACTCAGACTACCTCAGGGGGGGGGGGGGGGGGGGGGGGGGGGGGGGGGGGGGGGGGGGGGGGGGGGGGGGGGGGGGGGGGGAGCGAGAGGAGCTTACACTCCAGAGGGTTAGGGCAGGCTGGCGGGGTAGGGGTTAGGGGGTTGGGGATAGGGGGTTAGAGGGTTAGAGGGTTAAAGGGCTGGGGGTAAGTAATGGTTAGTTATATGCCTCGTGCAGACCTCTTGCAGACCAGGGTCACAAAGCGCTTCACATTAAAAAACACAATAAAATACAATAAAACGACACATATACAGTTGTTACAGAGAAGAGTTTCCTAAGAACTTACAATATAATACTATACAATATAATACAGAGTACATAGCCATGGATCTAGAAAGCCTGTCTGAACAAGTGCGTCTTAAGCTGACTTAGGGAAAAATCCACAAAGTCCAGAATGGATCTGGGCCTGGGCAGGTCATTACCACAGTCGAGGACCATCAGGAGCAACAGCCTGTGAAAGATCTGTCTGCCTCTGGTTTTAAAAAGAGTGAGAGGAACCATCAGGAGGTTCTGCGTGGAGGACCTCAGGCTCCTGTTGGAGGCATAAGGCTGGATCAGGCCCTTAATGTAATCAGGAGCCTGACCGTGGAGAGCCCTGAACGTCAGCACCAGAATTTTAAAGTTTACTCTGTATGCGACAGGGAGCCAATGTAAAGCTTTCAAAATAGGAGAAATATGGGCTCTCCTGTGGGTGCCGGTCAGGAGCCTCCCCCGCGAAGTTTTGGACAACTTGTAAACGAGCCAAGCCTTTTTTACTAAGGCATGTTAGAAGGCTGTTACAGTAGTCCAATCGTGAGGACACAAAAGTGTGGACAATCATCTCAAGCTCGTGGCTCGAGACCATGTGTCTGAGCTTGGAGATGTTGCGCAAGTGAAAATTGCAGTTCTTGACCAGCTGATTCATATGCCGTTCTAGGGACATCCCTTCATCAAAAATTACAGCAAGATTCCTCAGACTTTTTTTCACTGAGCTGCTTAAGTTGCCGAGATGCTGGGTAATGAGTGGGACAATAGTGTCCGGGGCGACAACTAGGGTTTCAGTTTTGCTGGAGTTCAGCTGGAGGCTATTCTCACTGAGCCATAGCTTTATTTTGGACAGACAGTTTGTAAGGGAAGCCAGCCTCTGGGGTTCGCAGGGCTTAAACGAGCAGTACAGTTGAAGATCATCAGCATACAGATGGTAAGAAATATCACTGAACTGCTGGATCAGCTCACCTAAAGGGAGCAACTAAATCAAGAATAGAATCGGCCCAAGGACTGAGCCCTGGGGAACCCCACACTGCAAGTCCGCCGGTACTGACATCATGTTATTAGAGGACACACAGAAGGTTCTACCATTCAGGTATGATCGAAACCACTCTAACACAGGGCCTGACATGCCGATCGCATCCCGTAGTCTGTTAAACAGAATATCAAGGTCCACTGTGTCAAACGCAGACGACAGGTCTAGCAGGACCAGGACAGAACATTTACCGGAGTCGGCAGCCATCATAATGTCACTGGACACTTTTAACAGTGCTGTTTCAGTGGAGTGAAATTTTCTGAAACCAGACTGAAAAGTGTCGAATATGTTGTTAGCCTCCAAGAATGTTGTAAGTTGGTTACAAACAACCTTTTCCAGAACTTTGGCCAGGAACGGGATCTTAGAGATAGGCCTGAAGTTCTGTAGCTCTGCTGGGTCCAAGCGCGGCTTCTTTAGATGAGGTTCCACAACAGCATGTTTAAGGGAACATGGGAACACACCAGCTGAGAGTGACATGTTAAACATTTTGGTGATGAAAGGAGCGATCGATTCCAAAACATTAACAAAAAGTCGGGCCGGGACAACATCGAGACGACAAGGGGTCACTTTCATGGTGTTTACGGTGAATAAAATGTCCACGTGAGTGACTGCCTTAAAAGAAGACCAACTGTGAGGAGGGGGGTCAAGCTGGGCTTCACTGCAGGAAGGGGAACAAGGGAGTTTCGCCTTTATATCTCTAACTTTGTTGACAAAGAAAGTCAGAGACTCATTGCAGCTGGCCCTGCACTGCACAGCAACAGCAGAAACAGGAGGCGAGACGAGAGAACTGATTGTATCAAAGAGCACTTTTGGATTTCTCTTATTGGAGACAATCAGCTGACTAAAGTAACTTGATCTTCATCCAAACGATCATTCAGGGAGGAAACAAGGTCCCTTAAATGAAGTCTATGGACCTCCAGTTTGGTCGAATGCCACAGGCGTTCAATTTTACGGCACGTTCTCCTCAAGTTCACAATGATGTCATTAATCCAGGGACAGAACTGCAGACAGTCCACATTATTCATTTTAAAAGGTGCTTTTTTACACAATGGTCACTGAGGTGCACATCTTCGACGCTCACATTATCAAGCTGCAGGCTGAGAGACAAAACTAAATCTAAGGTGTGGCCTTTTGAATGTGTGGGGCCGGAGACATGTTGAGTGAAATTAAAAGCTTCTGTCATAGATATAAAATCCGCTGCTGGGCCAGAAGCATCATCAATGTGCAGATTAAAATCCCCAAGAATTAAAACTTTTTCCAGTCTTAAAATGGATGATAAAAAGTCAGTAAACTCAGTTAAGAATGCACCAGCAGGGCCAGGGGGACGATAAACCAAAATACAATAAAATGTGTTGGTGCAACCAATTTGCATCATCTGAGCTTCAAAAGTGGTAAAAAGCTCCGTACTCATTACTCTGCACGTGAACGCGTCTCTGAAAACTGCGGCCAAACCACCTCCGCGGCGAGAGGGGCGGGGCGTTCCTACAGCAGAGCAGCCCGCTGGACACAGCTGATTCAGGTGGATGAACTCCTCATCACGTTGCCACGTCTCAACAAGAAAAAGAAAGTCCAACTTTTTCCTGGAGAAGAGCTCATTGATGGAAAAGGCCTTGTTTGCAATGGAGCGAGCGTTGAGTAATCCAAAGCGGCTGAGCGAAGGTGAAGCAGCTGTATTATCAGCTGAGCGCTTTGGAATCTGCCGCAGGCACCTCACGCGGCCACGTGACGTCCAGCTGTACCGGCTTGTCGGGAGCCTCTCAGCCGGTGTAGACACGGGAGGCCAGAGCAGCGGCGGGGACCACGGATCCAGGCTGCTCCCTCGTAGTGTGGAAATGCAGCGGGGGACGTTGTTTCCCTCGTCGTGCTGCAGCGGAACAGGACGCAGCCACCGGTAGCCTCGCAGGGGACGGGTGGATCCGGAC
This sequence comes from Hyperoplus lanceolatus, assembly GCA_026929865.2. NCBI lineage: Eukaryota > Metazoa > Chordata > Actinopteri > Uranoscopiformes > Ammodytidae > Hyperoplus > Hyperoplus lanceolatus. The sequence goes on from CM049407.1 coordinate 6,982, forward strand.
ATCCTCCAAGCGGCTCGTTTGATCTGGACCTGGAGACCAGCCCTGCGGCCTCTGCGTCTCGACCTCTTTTTGGGATTACCCGTAGGACGAAGCAGCAACAGGTAATCCTGGCAGGTGGGAGCGCACACGAACGGGGGTGGGAAAGTGGTCCTGTAGCTGTCCCAGTCGTTGAAGCGGATTTCCATCGATGCTTTAATGTCAAAGAGAGAGCTGCGATCATATGTCCTCTCTGCCTCGACACAATCGCCGTCAAGGCAGACATGACGGCGGAGAAAGCCAAGAACAGGGCGGGGAAACGACATCGTAACAGACACTGTAGCAGACGAGCAGCGGCACAACGAAACACAGGCGCCATCTTGCTTTACAAGCCCAGGGTGAGAGGGTTAGAGGGTTAGAGGGAGTCTGGATTGACAGCATCCTCTCCTTCACTGAACATCTGTCCTTTCTGCAGTCGAAAGTAAAAGCCAGACTAAGCTTCCTCTATCGCCGCTCCTCATTCACTGCCTCTGTCAAACGCTCCCTGGTCCAGCTGACTGTCCTTCCACTATTCCATTACAGCGATGTCATCTACAGGTCCGCCCGTAAAGGAGCACTTGAGCAGCTTAACGTCCTCTATCACTCGGCCATTCGTTTTGCAGCTAACGCCCCGTACAGGACCCATCACTGTGACCTCTACACCTTGGTAAACTGGCCACCTCTGGACATCAGGCGCAACATCCACTGGCTGATGCTGGTTTTTTAAACTCTTCTAGGTCTCACTCCTCCCTATCTAACTCAGCTTCTTCACCTGCGCCCCCACCCTACACACAACACCCGTTCTGCCCCCCTCATTCTGTTGAATGCTCCGAGGGCATACTCCTCCCTGGGCCGTCCCTCCTTCCAGGTTGCGGCCGCTGACAGCTGGAACCAACTTCAAAAATCCCTACAGTTACAATCCTTTACCTCTGTTAGTCTCTTCAAACAGGCCCTAACACAATGCATAAAGCACACCTGTAGCTGCTTCAGTCTAAGCTCACCGTGATCTACACTTATCTATTGCTATGCTGTATGTTACTGCTGTTTGTCTAACTTCTGTTGCTATGTTGAATATGTTAGTGTTGTCTATGTGTGATTTTACTGGCTATAGTTCAGCGTTGTCTTGTTCTCTCCCTCTCCCCTCTCCCCCCAGGAGGTCATTCACCTCCTACCAGGCCATTGCTTAAATAAGACTTTGTTTCTTGTTCCTGTTTAAATAAAGGTTGATGATGATGATGAACTATAAAATGTAACATACAGTAAAATGAGAACAGTTTACACAACAGCAGGAGGAAAATTTCACAGCGCTACTGTGTATTAAAAGTCTTTCTAAATAAATACGTTTTCAGGTTAGATTTAAACTGGGCTGCGTCTGTGTTAATGTCAGGGGGAGACATGTTCTATATTCTCGGGCAGCAACTGTTAAAGTGAGATCACCCCAAAGTTTGAACCTCGACCGTGGGACTTTAAAAGAAGTTGCTTGGATGACCACAGTGACCTGCTGTCACTTTATCAAGATTTCTTTAGTAATGAAAATATATTCTGGTTGAAAATGTTTGAACATGTTTTTGTTAGAGGAGATGTGATTAATCCACAAACCTTGCAGCTGTTTCCTCAGCTCATCAACCTCAGTCTGCTGATCCTCCAGTTTCACTGCTTGTTCTGAAATAAAACAACACAGATAAAGTGTGAGAGAGAGAGAGAGAGAGAGAGAGAGAGAGAGAGAGAGAGAGAGAGAGAGAGAGAGAGAGATATATTCAGCTGTCTGAACACAACACTGGCATCATCATTCTCTGTAATTTATCCTCTATCCATCAATCAATCAATCAACATTTATTTATAAAGCCCTTTACAGCAACCAGCAGGTCCAAACTGCTTTACATCAAGGAAACAATCAAATGTAACATACACTAAGAAGAGAAAAGTTTACACAACAGCAGGAGGAAAATGTCCCAGTGCTACTGTGTATTAAAAGTCTTTCTAAATTAATATGTTTTCACCATCCATCCATCCATCTTCTACCGCTTGTCCCGTTAGGGGTCGCGGGGGGGCTGGAGCCAATCCCAGCTGCATTGGGCGAGGGCAGGGTACACCCTGGACAGTTCGCCAGTCCATCGCAGGGCCACATATAGGGACAGACAACCATTCACACTCACATTCACACCTATGGTCAATTTATAGAATCCAATCAACCTATCCCCATTGCATGTTTTTTGGAGGTGGGAGGAAGCCGGAGTACCCGGAGAGAACCCACGCGCACGGGGAGAACATGCAAACTCCACAGGATTTGAACCCAGAACCTTCTTGCGCGACTGTGCTAACCACTGCACCACCGTGCCGCCATATGTTTTCACGTTAGATTTAAACTGGGCTGCGTCTGTGATGGTGTTAATGTCAGGGGGTGACATGTTCCATAGTCTCGGGCAGCTACTGTTGAAGTGTGTGTGTGTGTGTGTGTAGGCCTAGGTGTGGGCTAATAAAAAGGGAGAGAGATAAAAAGGTGAGAGCTGCATAAAGCAAAGCAAAAAGGTTTTCTTGACCGCTTCCTTTTTCCTTTCCTCAGCTGTTATAATGCTGCCTTCACGCACGGCGGTGGAGACGAACCCAAAACGACACTGAGGGACTCAGTGGTCCGGTGATAAGGAAACAGTATACACTAAGGTTTAACAAGAAACGTTATAAAGACAGACTTAAAATAACTGGTGTTAATGTCAGGGGGGACATGTGCGACCACCCCAAATTTTGTACCTCGACCGTGGGACTTTAAAAGAAGTTGCTGAAAATCCACAGTGAAAATGTTTGAACAGGTTTTTGTTAGAGGAGGAGACATGAATCCACAAACCTTGCAGCTGTTTCTTCAGCGTCTCAACCTCAGTCTGCTGATCTGGAAAAACACAGAGATAAAGTTTGAGAGAGAGAGGGGACCTGTTTCTTTTTCGCAAAAAAATATTTTTTGCATGTAAAAGTACATTTTCCTGCTGTCAACTTAATCAACTGTTGTGCCAAAGCAAATTGATTCAGCTAGAAAAACTTCTATCATACGTGTTGATGAACTACCAACATATGAAACCATGTGATGATGATAACTGAAGATTAGCCTGAATTGCTGAGAGAGGTAGTTTTTTCTCAAATTGTGGCAGTGGGGTAAAGTGAGACAAATGCTGTGGGGTAAAGTGAGAGTGTCTGTGCCCTCTTTTAATGAATCCATTATATTTGAGGTAGCAAGGAGACTAGTTTGAATAGGAGAAAAGACAATGTGGGCTGGAGGTGGGGGTTGAATGGTTATAGGGGTGTCAGCAAGGGCATGGTTTGGCAGGTATGTATCTGGGGGACAGAAGAGTGACCTTTAACTTCACTGGACTCTAAGTAATATGTCTTTATTAAATGAATGATCCCAATAAAACATATGCAGAAAAATATTAATCAAAGACTGAAAAGATGGAAAAAGACAGCTGGGTCTAGTCCTGTGTTCTGAGTCCCAGGCTGTTCTAGCTGGTTCTGATTGTTCTTTGCTCTGACCCCCAGCCACTAGCTGGCTCTAAGGGTCCTGTGTTCTGACACTCAGACTGTGTTTTAATCAAACTGGTTCTATCTGTCATTTGAATGATAATTATTGAATATGAATTATATGTTGTATTTGATCAGAGTTACTTTCAAGTGTTTAGAACAATGTTGCTAAATTGACCAAATCCCATGATTCTGTTACTCGTTTGACATTAGTTTTGGAATATTTGGTTTTCAAGCTAGCTGTCAGGATTCTAACTGTTACAACATGTGTTGTTATGGTAGTTTCAGAGTGGAAAAAGCAAGTGGTTCAGTTTACCCCCTTGATTTTGTTTGGTCTGTCTCAGTTTTACCCGAAGCTGGGGTAAAGTGAGACACACTTTTTTTGAAACAATCATATTTTCACTGCCGTTCGTCCTGAATACATTCTGATAACGTACATTGCTTATATCTTATTCCATGTTTCTCCCTTATTTACAGGATGAGTTAAATGGATGGCTCTTCTTAAATATGTGGTCACATTTCCAATTTCTTCTATTGTTTTCTAGAAACAAGGGGTGGCACAACTTCCCCACCGGCACAACTTAGGCCGCTCTCCCCTACATTGCTTGGAAACATCCTGAATTAATGGGAAATGTGTACATTTGACTGATAAGTCACTTTGGCTCGCTAAAAGGAGAGCAAATGTAAAAAGTGTCTCACATTAACCCGTTCTCCCCTACTATTTCCTTAGAAAAAATAGCCCAGCTTTAATAGTTGAGCACATTTACAGGTCAAGCCTTGTATAAAGCAAGAAGATTTGCCCACTCCCATATACATAAGTGTTTAAACTTGAACATTTTCCCTAAATTTGGAACAAACAACTGTTAACCACTACACCACAAGCGAACAAATACCAATTTTTTGCATCAACTTTTAAGACTTCATCTACTTCCATTGCTAGAAAAAAACTTAAAGTTGTGAACCAATTCATCTTTGTAGCACACTATTATCCTGACAGACACTGTACCTTTATTCTCTGCTTGCAGGTATTTCATCTCCACCTCCTGCTTAGCCAGTGAGGCGGTGATCTCTCTCAGTGCAGCGTGGACGTCCTGCAGACACAGCTGTTGGTTCGACAGAGTCTTTATCTCATCGGCGCAGACGGAGCAGACGAGCATCAAAAGCACAAGGACCTTCATCATGACGCTGATGGTTGAACTGTGTGATGTGTTAACCTGTGATGTGTTTATGTAGAACAGCAGAAAGAGGCGTGGAGGAAAAGGACGTGGACAAATGAACATAGTAGACTTCATATCAGACTTATTTTGTGAATCATTAACTCACTGGGAATATTTTTAATTTGGGGAAGTTTGTGCCAACCAGTGTTGGAGTGTAAACAGGTAAACACTGGTTTCATTCAGTTTCATCAGTCTAGACAAACACTTATCTAAAGAGTTGTTAGCCACGTCAGCTAGTTTTAGGCACTGTTGGGAAAATCAACAGCTGCTTTCCTTAGAGAGGAGTTGGGGACACTGCCTGCATGTTACATGGTTGATTGCAGAGCTCACTGTCTGATTGTTATCAACATTAAACTACAGATTTCCTGCTGAGAATGTGCGTGAACACTGGATGCTGACAAGCTGACCCTTAACTGGACACCTGAAAGAGTTTGAAGATTGAAAATGTCCAATTTATACAAATTCCTATCTGATCTCTGTCTCTCTCTCTCTCTCTCTCTCTCTATCTCTCTCTCTATACTTGACTGTCAAACAAAGGTGAAAAAACATCAAAAACATATATTTGAAAAACAACATGAAATCCAGTCAACGCTTTGTAATAATATCACTGATTAAAAATGATTTGTAAATTGTTGATCAAACATTTAGCAGAGCTATAGTTTAAAGGTGTAACACGCTGTATTCTCATTAAAAAACTAAGTATAGTGTCCCACAAAATATTCACTTCTGCCCCACTAGAATGCGTGGTGGTGTGTTTATCTGCTCTCTGCCTGTATTTTACACCAGCTCCTACACCCCCCCCCCCACTCAGGGAAAGCACAGTGGAGTGCAGTAGGGCAGCTGATGTGAATGAGTGGGTGGGGGGGGGGGGCTGCTGCTCTGCTGTGGGAGGGCTCCACCAGCATCTAGTGCCTTTGCTCTTATTGGTGGAGGGTTCAACACAGTTCAGATCGTGGAACATTTTAAGAAATAAATGGGACAGATCATGAGAACACAGATATCAAGTCCAGGTGTAGTCCAGGCATTATAGAACCTGACCTTAAAAACATAGCAACAGAAACCATTCCAACTGTTTTTGACTCATGAATATGTAATGAATCCAAGTGGTGAAAAGTTATTTTCTAAGGGTTTTCTTAACAATACCTTTATGCCAATTTTCGGCTTCCTAAAGTACTGTTTTATGGTAGAGGGGATATGTGCCAAATTGTTAACCTTTTCAGAAAAGCATGAAACTTGGCACACTTATACAGTTTGGGGCCCTGAACATTTTCAGATATTTAGCCATTGCAAAATTGAATCATGGTTGCCGTGGCGACCATTTCACTTTCCACCATAGCCTAATTATGCATTTTTCATCATAACTCCTGAACCAAACATAATAACACATAACTAGTGGTGTCTACCCCCATGTTTTCATGGTCAGGGATTACTATGATACCACATACAACATCAGAAACAGTGATGGTCAGTAGTTAAGGGTGAATCCAATGTTTTTCCGAAGATTAAAGCCCAATATCTGAAACTGTGACTATATAGGCTAACTGGGGCCTATAGCTATGTCCCATTACAGAGACCACACACTTGGTAGGATGCAGTCTCGCGGTCTATGAAGGCTATAGCCTATGAAGGCCGATTTTAAGGCCGGTTTTAAGGCCAACGAGCCTTGTTAAATGAGACGGTCTCTGCAGGTCTCGCTTTACGAGCATTTCCGGTTTACGTAACAAGCCGTTACCTTGCGTGACGACTCGCCGCTCCTGTGCTGCCTAGCAACCCTGATTGCGGCCAACGGAGACAGCCTTGTCAACGGAGGAAAAAAGAAAAAGAAGTTGCCTACCATGTGTCCATGCATTTATCTTTAGTAGACTTGACTACTGTAACAGTGTCCTTGCTGGCCTTCCAAAAAAATCAATCAGACAGCTTCAGCTAATTCAGAACGCTGCTGCTCGAGTCCTCACTAGGACCAAAAAGGTGGATCACATTACCCCAGTTCTGAGGTCTTTACATTGGCTTCCAGTCACTCAAAGAATTGATTTCAAAATTCTGATGTTGGTTTATAAAGCACTAAATGGTTTAGGGCCAAAATACATTACTGATATGCTGATAAGTTATGAACCGTCCAGAGCCCTTAGGTCGTCTGGGACAGGTCTACTTACAGTCCCTAGAGTTAGGACTAAACGAGGAAAAGCAGCTTTTAGTTTTTATGCACCAACAATCTGGAACAAACTTCCAGAGAACTTGAGGTCTGCTGCAACTCTCAGTTCTTTTAAATCGAGTCTGAAGACTTTTTTGTTTCCTTTTTAACTTGCAATTTTCATTTTATTTGCTTCTTTTATTAAATCGAGTTTTAATTTTTATTTTATTTTTATTTGCTTCTTTTATTCGCTTTTAAATGTTTTATAATGTGTTTTATGTATTCTAATCTTGCCCCTGTAAAGCACTTTGAGTGGCCTTGTGTCTGAATTGTGCTATATAAATAAACTTGCCTTGCCTTGCCTTGCCTTACCAGACGAAAAGAAAAAAAAGTACAAGAAAAAAAGAAAGGAAGATAAAAGTTAAGAAGATGGAGCAACACGTTGCTGTTTTGTTATTTTTTATTGTATGCCATCTCTGAAAAAAACGCAATGAATCATGGGATATGTTTGGCCACGAAGGATCCATCTGATGCAGCCTTCAAAACCGTGAAATGAAGGCTGCATTTCTCGGCCGCATATGAGGAGCCTTGCAAACGGGACAGCCTTTGCGCGCCGCTATGACGCAATCGGTCTTCAAATGCAGCCTACGTAGGGTGAAATCCCTGAATCAAGACACAGCCTATGTTGCAAGCAAGCAAATGTATGAAAATGCTCCGTGCAGTGTAAACAAATAGTCAAGACACTTTGAAACTTGAATACGTTGAAACGAAGCTTAACAGAGCTGGCCCTTTTCAGCCTAGTCAGTATGAGAAAGCACAGCACATTGTCAGTTAAAGATCTGTATCTGAATATAACTTAAACTTTAATCTGCTGCATTTTAATCAAACCAACATATAATAAAGATATTTATACAAGTATGTTAGTGAATCTATAACTTAAATAAAATACACTTTCAGACCAATGAAGGTAAATACTGGAAACGGCTCAAAGTGTTTAAATGCTCTGAGCAATAAAAACTTCTGTCTTGTTTTATCACGACTTGAAGCAATTGTTTGTTGTTGCTTTCAATCTGTTGATATTTAAATGAACCAACAATATTAATGAAACGTCCAGAGATGCTTTGCAGTGAAGTTTAATGACAAAGGAATCAGACAAATTACATGACATCTGTCTTCATTCAGTGGCAGATTTGAAGGAAAAGCTTTTATAGAATGAAAATGAGGAGTTAACTTGACTTTGCTGCAGTGATTAAGATTACAATCTTTTAAGCACCAGAACAATTAAAGAAAAGCAAAACCTGCATTAACATCATGTAGGTGAAGGTGTTTGTGTGTTACATGGTGAAAAGCAGATGGCCACTGAAGGTGTTGAAGTGGTTGATGCTGTCATACATTGTTGAGCCATAATACAGACGCACAGACACGACATCTCCAGCCTCCAGGAGCAGTGAGGCGCCGTTAGAAGCAGACTGTCCACCGGACGGCTGCAGCTGGTACTCAAGTGCGAGGAAGATCTGCTCTGAGTTCTTCACCAAGTAAGCGCCGTTACGAACTTTGATTCCATAAACATGCCACTCAAAGTGATAGGCTCCTCTCAGCGGTGCAGTGAAGGAACCTGTGGAACGATTTTTCATTTTAAAGTAAGACACTGCAGGTGAATACAGTTAAACATTTAAACGTGTAGATACTACCATGAAACCTTGCCAGTTGGATACTGACAAAACATTTACATTTCTCAGAAATAATTTGCCAAAATCAAATCAATTATTTGTGAATTTGCATCTCTTTTTAAAACCCAGAATCTAGATGTTGGATGAAGCCAGAGTTAAAATCTTTAATTGTTTCAACGTATTAGTTTCCAAGTTTACAGAACAGATTTTGGATAAAGACTTTTTCATTTTATAAATCATAAAAATAATAGATACAGCTCATGAAAAAAATGCTTTTTCAGCATGTTTGTAAGAAGGAAAAGTCTCATAAATCAGACAGTGAACAACATATGAACTAATCCTTCTGTAATATCCTTCAGAATAGTGCAAACAATGATTATGGAAAGTTTGGTTCATGTAAGTGCTTTAGAAGTTGAGATTTGTTTAAGAGTATTGAAAAACTAATGTTGAAATGATGGCTGCTCAAAGTTAACCAAAATGAAATGCTTGAAATTGAATTATGGTTTTGCCTACTGCATTAAATGGAAATTCTACTGTTTGCCATCGGCCAAAGTTAAATGTCTAGTTCAGGTACCTGTGACTGGGCTGTAGGCGTTTCCAATGTTGGTGACGACGTGTTTGTAGACTATAGGAATGTTTCTGTCAAAGGTTCCAAAGTGTTGACCATTGCCAGTAACCACCAGAGAAAGCCACCCGTTTACCTGAGAGAGAGACAGAGAGAGAATATATATGCAGCTGTCTGTGAACCCTTTACAGCAACCAGCAGGTCCAAACTGCTTTACATCAAGGAAACAACCAAATGTAACATACAGGAAAAAGCTTACACAACAGCAGGAGGAAAATGTCAGTGCTAGTGTGTATTAAAAGTCTTTCTAAATTAATATGTTTTCAGGTGAGATTTAAACTGGGCTGCGTCTGTGATGGTGTTAATGTCAGGGGGAGACATGTTCTATAGTCTCGGGCAGCAACTATTAAAGTGAGATCAACCCAAAATTCCTGCTGTCACTTTATTGAGATTATAGTTAGGAAAATATATTCTGGTTGAAAATGTTTTAGCATGTCTTTGTTAGAGGAGAAGTGGATCCACACACCTGCTGATTTGCTGCTTGTTCTAAAAAAAACCTAAATAAAATAAAAAAAGATAAAGTTTGAGAGAGAGACAGAGAGAGAGAGAGGGAGGGGAGTGAGGGAGAGACAGAGACACACAGATGTGATGATTTCCACACACCTTGCAGCTGATCCTCCTGTTTGTCCAGTTTTGCTGCTTGTTCTGGAAAGATAAATAAAAAGTTTGATTCCACTGCAGCAGCAGTTGAGATTTTTACATATTTGAAAATATTTGTTGAATAAATTGTAGGGGAGAATGTGAGACATCGGGTAATGTGAGACACCCCCTGTATCTAGGCAACGGAACATTTTTGGTCATGTGAGATATATGTTTTCAAGCCCCTCTCATGTCCCCGTTCTATCGTCTATTGATCAATTATTTATAAAGCCCTTAACAGCAACCAGCAGGTCCAAACTGCTTCACATCAAGGAAACAATCAAATGTAACATACAGTACAATGAGAAAAGTTTACACAACAGCAGGAGGAAAATGTCTCAGTGCTACTGTATATTAAAAGTCTTTCTAAATTAATATGTTTTCAGGTTAGATTTAAACTGAACTGCGTCTGTGATGGTGTTAATGTCAAGGGGGACATGTTCTATAGTCTCGGGCAGCAACTGTTAAAGTGCGATCACCCCAAAATTCCTGCTGTCACTTTATCGAGATTATAGTTAGGAAAATATATTCTGGTTGAAAATGTTTTAACATGTCTTTGTTAGAGGAGACGTGGATCCACACACCTGCTTGTTCTAAAAATAAAAAAAAAAACACAGATAAAGTTTGTGAGTGAGTGAGTGAGTGAGTGAGAGGGAAGAGAGACACAGATACATAGATGTGATGATTTCCACACACCTTGCAGCTGATCCTCCTGTTTGTCCAGTTTTGCTGCTTGTTCTGAAAAGATAAATAAAAAGTTTGATTCCACTGCAACAACAGTTTGGAGATTTTTACATATTTGAAAATATTTGTAGAATAAATTGTACTATTTCCTTAGAAGAAATAGCCCAGCTTTAATAGTTGAGCATATTAATGCAATGTATAATAGCAGATGTGCCCACTCCCATATACAAAAGTGTTTAAACTTGAAAATGTTCCCTACATTTGGAACAAACAACTCTTAATTACACCACGAGCGAACAAACACCTGAACCAATTTTTTGCATCAACTTTTAAGACTTCATCTACTTCCATTGCTGGAAAAAAACTTTAAGTTGTGAATCAACTCATTGTTGTAGCACACTATTAACCTGACAGACACTGTACCTTTAATCTCTGCTTTCAGGTATTTCACCTCCACGGTGAGCTCTCTCAGTGCAGCATGGACATCCTGTGTGTCAGACAGAGTATCATTCTCTTGGGCGTAGCCGGCGCAGACGAGCATCAAAACCACAAGGACCTTCATCATGACACTGATGGTTGAACTGTGTACACCTGTGATGTGTTTATGTAGAACAGCAGAAAGGGGCATGGAGGAAAAGCCTCCAATGGCTGCAGCGGATTGTAAGTGTGCAGCAAGATTGCTGGCCCTCAACTGATTAACCTTAATTACCCTGATGAGAATCACCCTATGAGGTCAGGCCATTGTGGAAGGCCCGTTCTATCATGGCTGACTCAACCCATTCCCTGTACTGTAGTTTTCCTTGCTGCCAACAGGGCACAGATACAAGCTGCCACTTTGCCAAATGAACCGGTTGAAAAATATATTTTATGCTGCTGCCATCAGACTCGTCAAGAACCACATGAAACTGTGATCTGTTATTAGTTGTCTTCTCTGTTATGTGTTAATGTTTCTCTTTTACTGCTGACTGTGCATCAAATTATCCCTCTGGAATAATAAAGAAACCTTCAACCTTGTCTCTTGTCCTAACTGACTGTTATCAACATTAAGTGTCTCGGATCATCATGGAGTGAGTGAGTGAGTGACTCTCTCTCTCTCTGCTTTGCTCCACCCCAGCTCCTACATGCAGGCTCCATGAAAGGTGTGACTATTGTATGTTCAAACCTGGATCGTCTGGTTTCTGCACTTTTCAGAAAACCATGTTTGAAATGGGGGTACTCGTGGTATAGAGGACCCCCTCCCCCCCATAGAGGCTCAGTCCTCTTCACAGCAGACCCGGGTTAGAATCCAGCCCGGGTCGTTCTCTGTCTGTCTGTCTGTCCTCTTCACAGCAGACCCGGGTTAGAATCCAGACTGGGTCATTCTCTGCATGTCCTCCCCGCTTTGTGCCATTTCAAATCTGTCTAATAAAGTGAACAACCCCTCAAAAATAATCTTTTAAAAAAAGTTTGAAATTGAACAAAGGGGAGGTAAACTCGCCAGAGTTTAAAGAAATAGTTTAGGTTTTCAAAAAATAAAAAATAGTGTAAATGTCTTTTGTTGTCCAAAAGGCCTTTTTCTGGGAACACAGAATCCAGGGGCCTATCCGAAAAGTCCAATCTCCTAACCTATAAGCCTCCTTTCCTATAGTCCAATCTCCTAACCTATAAGCCTCCTTTCCTATAGTAATCTTAACCATAAGCCTCCTTCCTATAGTAATCTCCTAACCTATAACCTCCTTTCCTATACCTTAACCCCTAAACGTCATCGGGGTTAAGGAGAGATGAAAGGTGCTTCCTATCGAACATAGGAAAGGACAGCGCTGTTTCAAATGAATTCGACTCCACCTTTCCTAACCGACGTCATTGCGCGACGGCGAGTATTGCTGACGTGAGTCACTAGCGTGAAACTACACTATTCTCCGAAAATTGACTACAACAAGCGCTCGTTTGATCCATGTGTTCTTTTCATATTGATTTTAATCAGGTTGTCGCCAACAGAGTGAGAATCACTCCCATATATCCCAATTCACATGTGGAATAAAAAGAGGCTACACTTGTGTTAATGTTGAAATGAACTGCCCCCAGTAACTTCATTAAATGTGAAGTTGGTATTTTATTTTCTTATGGTGTAAATTATGTGCTACGAAAATAACTAAATTATGATTGGTCTTTTATGAGTTCTTTATTATCTTAATGGGGGGGGGGGTGTTTTGTTTTAGCTGAGTTAAATCTTCCTCTCTTCTGTTTTGCCTCTCGTTCGTATTCGGTAAACTCCGGCGGTGGCTTGTTGCTTTAAATATTGCCGCCGTAAAGGATTATGGGATACCACTATCTCCTTTCCTTTAGCATAGGTTGGTCCGGAGTAACCTATGCTAAAGGAGGGTTAAAGGATGAATCGAGGCTCCTTTCCTATGCCTTTCCTAAGCATTTTGGGAATTCGGATCACCTATCCGCAGAGTACTTCCGGTTCATCTCGATAGGAAAGGACATTTCCTATGCAAAAAAAAGTTTTCGGATAGGCCCCAGGGGCCTATCCGAAAACTCTTTTTGCATAGTAAGCCTCCTTTCCTATCGAGATGACCCCGAAAGTGCATCGGGAAGGATAGGTGAAAGGTGCTTCCTAAATGCATAGGAAAGGACAGCCTTGTTTCAAATGAATTCGACTCCTCCTTTCCTAACATAGGTTACTCCTGACCAAGCATTGCTAAAGGTGAGATAGTGGTAACCCACTATTCTCGGCGGCAAAATTGACTTCAACAAGCGCCGTTTGATCCATGCGTCTTTTCATATTGATTGTAATCAGAGGCAAAACAACAGAGTGAGAGAGAACAGAGGCATATTTCCCAACTCAGCTAAAATAAAAAAGGCTACCCTTACCCCATTAAGATAATGAAATGAACTCCTCAAAGACTCATAAATCATAATTTAGTTATTTTCTTATGCACATGATTTACACCATAAGAAAATAAAATACCAACTTCACATTTAATGTAGGTCTTGGAGGCAGTTAATTTCAACATCTTAATGGGCGAAGTGTGGCCTTTTGTTTTATTCCAGTTGAATTGGGATATATGGGAGTGCTTCTCACTCTGTTGTGACAACCTGATTACAATCAATATGAAAAGTCGGCATGGATCCGGCGGAGCTTGTTGATTTAAATTTTGCCGGAGAATAGTGAGTTTCATAGATAGTATAGTACTTTCACCGACTCACTTCAGCAAAGGTTGGTCAGGAGTAACCTATGCTAAAGGAGGGGTTAAAGGATGATTTGAATCAAGGCTGTCCTTTCCTATGATTTCGATAGTAATCGGACCTTTCATCTCTCCTTAACCCCGATGACGTTTAGGGGTTAAGGCATAGGAAAGGAGGCTTATAGGTAAGGAGATTGGACTTTTCGGATAGGCCCCAGGTGTCCCTTCGTTAGTTGATGACTTCCAAACCCTCTGCCTGTGTGAACAGGAAAGAGGAGGTGGTGATGACTAGGCTGGGAATAGGCTGTAAAGCCAGGAACATTATAAGAGTTCAATAACTCCAGAAGGTGGCAGTAGTGCCACATTAACATTTCCACGTCTCCATTCTCTTCTTACTGTTTCTAAATACAAATTTAAACCAACAATGTAGTTTAGCTCCAAGCTTAAAATACTTTTTCACACTATGTCAAGCTTTTGTTCAAAGTGCTCAACTCATTTATAAGCAGTGTTGGGAACGTTACTTTAAAAAAGTAATTAGTTATAGTTACTCACTACTTGTTCCAAAAAGTAACTGAGTTAGTAACTGAATTACTTTATAATAGAAGTAATTAGTTACCAGGGAAAGTAACTATTTGCGTTAGCCTACTGTAAAAAAAAGTTGCTATATGTCAAAAAAATTGATTTTTCTGAGCAGTTTTCACAAGTCAGTTGAAATGAGTAGAACAGACAGGTAGGCCTACTTGTAGGCTACATAACCTTCAATGTGTATTGCACATCAATAGACAGCAAGAGGTTTATCCTGCACTTCAAGTATTTTGTTCTCAACAAAAGTAGTAGAGGAAACTGTGGAATGTACCGTGCTGATCTGCTATATCACTGGATTCACTTCAGGGGTGTCGGCTAAAACCACTATAGTAGCCTAAATAATAAAACACTACTTAAGGCCAAAAACGTCAGACTATGAAGCATGAGACGATGAGAGGAGGAGTAAGGATTTATCCTATGTTTATTTCCTTCTTTAACATGCACAGCAGCATACAGATCCCAGGAAAAGAACAGTAGCAATATTCGGCTTGTGATGACACGCTAAACAGCTGTTTCAACGTTCACGTTTAATAACGTGCATAAATTATAACTTATAGAGATGGGAAAACTCCGTGCACTTACTCACAAGGGCGATGCAAACAAACTCAGGGAGGGCACGTTTCGACCGTGGATTGATACCTAATTACTGCAGCAAAGTGCAGGCTCACACAACAGAGAGAGAAAGAAAAAGAAACTTCACTAAACAGGCGCTCCGGCTGACTGACGTGACGGCGCTAACTGACAGTTATAATGTCATCCACACTGAATAAAACACAACTTAAAACACACCGGTCTCCTCACTAGCAGTATGGAGCCAGGGGTGCGTTCGGATTACACAGTTTATTCAATCAATTCATAGTAACGCACCGCATTTAACGTTCAGTAACGATAACGGCGTTGTAACGACGGAAAAAGTAATTAGTTAGATTACCCCGTTACTGAAAAAGGAACGGCGTTACCTAACGCCGTTATTTTAAACGGCGTTATTCCCAACACTGTTTATAAGTAATTAGCTATTCAGCTAGGAGCTCCCAGTAACCATGAGGACTCTGGTTCCTCCTCCCAGAAACCATGAGGTCTCTGGTTCTTCCTCCCAGTAACCATGAGGTCTCTGGTTCCTCCTCCCAGTAACCATGAGGTCTCTGGTTCCTCCTTCCAGTAACCATGAGGTCTCTGGTTGGATCCTCGGCACCGGACAGGAGGGTGTTAGTGGTATAACTAGTGGTGGCTGCTATTACATCTACAATGCCCACCATCTCTACCATTGTGTCCTTGAGCAAGACACTTAACCCCAAACTGCTGGTTTGATGTAAAATAAATGATGGAAGGAAATTAATTAATTCATTTGAATCCACTTTGATAGAGCTCTTTAACCGACAATGTGCTGTGCTTTCTCATACTGACTAGGCTGAAACGGGCCAGCTCTGTTAAGCTTTGTTACAACGTATACAAGTTTCAAAGATCTTGAACATTTGTTTACACTGCATGGAGCATTTTCTTACATTTGCTTGAATGTTCACAAACCACCCAGCAGTGTTAAAATGATTCAAATTGGCTCTATAATTACAAATAAATACAAAAACAGTCCAAGAAAATTCAGCATTTTCTAATGTACTTTAGCTTCTATGAAAATGGTGAAATATTTTCCTTAAACACCCCGTACCTGTATCTGAATATAAGCTGAGGAAAGTCAGAATACAAGTAGAGCTGACTTTAAACTGCTGCATTTTAATCAAACCAACATATAATAAAGATATTTATACAAGTAAATCAATAATATAATATAATTTAAATTTAATACACTTTCAGACCAATGAAGGTAAATACTGGAAACGGCTCAAAGTGTTTAAATGCTCTGAGCAATAAAAACTTCTGTCTTGTTTTATTACGACTTGAAGCAATTGTTTGTTGTTGCTTTCAATCTGTTGATATTTAAATGAACCAACAATATTAATGAAACGTCGAGAGATGCTTTGCAGTGAAGTTTAATGACAAAGGAATCAGACAAATTACATGACATGAAATGTGTCTTCATTCAGTTGCAGATTTTAACATTTATGACTTTATGCTTTTATATGAAGGAAACTGAGAAGTTAACTTGACTTTGCTGCAGTGATTCAGATTAAGATTATAATCTTTTAAATGCAAGAATTATTAAAGAAAAGCAAAACCTGCATTAACATCATGTAGGTGAAGATGTTTGTGTGTTACATGGTGAAAAGCAGATGGCCACTGAAGGTGGTGAAGTGGTTGATGCTGTCAAACACTGTTGAGCCGGCCCACAGATGCACAGACACGACATCTCCAGCCTCCAGGAGCAGTGAGGCGCCTTGAGAAGTAGAGGCATAACCGGTCGGCTGGGACTCAAAAGCAGCGAAGATCTTCTCTGAGTTCTTCACCAAGTAGGCGGCGGGACGACCTCCGGATTCAAAGACGTGCCACTCAAAGTGATAGGCTCCTCTCAGCGGCGCAGTGAAGGCACCTGTGGAAAGTTTCATTTTAAAGCAAGACACTGCAGGCGAATAAGGGTAAATAATGAAACGTATAGATATTACCATGAAACCTTGCCAGTTGGTTACTGACATAAAAAAAAAAGTTTTAATTTTTTTTGAGAAATTCTTGAAATAATTTGCATATTTGCAAAAATCAAATCAATTATTCATGAATTTGCATCTCTTTTTAAAACCCAGAATCTAGATATTGGATAGAGCCAGAGTTAAAATCTTTAATTTTTTCAACGTATTAGTATTTTTGTTTCAGAGTATTGAAAAAACTCATGTTGAAATGATGGCTGTTAATAATATGGTTGTATAGGAGAAATAATGTAATGGATGCTAAATAGACACAAATCTCAGAGTTAACTATTGATCAAAATTGAATTATGGTTTTCCCTGCAGTATATCTCCTTAAATGAAAATTCAACTGTTTTCACCATCGGCCAAAACTGAAATGTTTAGTTCAGGTACCTGTGACTGGACTGTAGGCGTTTCCAATGTTGGTGACGACGTGTTTGAAGACCAGAGGAGTGTTTCTGTCAAAGGGTCCAAAGGTTTGACTGCCAGAAGCCACAAGAGAAGCAGAGAAAGCCACCTGTTTACCTGAGAGAGAGAGAGAGAGAGAGAGAGAGACAGAGAGACAGACAGACAGACAGACAGACAGACAGACATTCAGCTGTTTATCGTCTATCGGTCAATTAACATTTATTTATGAAGCCCTTTACTTTAAGGAAACAATCAAATGTAACATACAGTAAAATGGGAAAAGCTTACACATCAGCAGGAGGAAAATGTCACAGTGCTACTGTGTATTAAAAGTCTTTCTAAATAAATAAGTTTTCAGGTTAGACTTAAACTGGGCTGCGTCTGTGATGGTGTTAATGTCAGGGGGAGACATGTTCCATTGTCTCGGGCAGCAACTGGTAAAGTAGTGATCACCCCAAAGTTTGAACCTCGACCGTGGGACTTTAAAAGAAGTTGCTTGGATGACCACAGTGACCTGCTGTCACTTTATCAAGATTTTTTTAGTAATGAAAATATATTCCAGTTGAAAATGTTTGAACATGTTTTTGTTAGAGGAGACGTGATTAATCCACAAACCTTGCAGCTGTTTCTTCAGCTCATCAACCTCAGTCTGCTGATCCTCCAGTTTCACTGCTTGTTCTGAAATAAAACAACAGAGATGAAGTGTGTGTGTGTGTGTGTGTGTGTGAGAGAGAGAGAGAGACAGAGAGAGAGAAAGGGGGAAGAGGGAGGGAGAGAGAGAGAGAGACACAGATGTGATGATTTCCACGCACCTTGCAGCTGATCCTCCTGTTAGTCCAGTTTTGCTGCTTGTTCTGAAAATATAAACACAACGTTTGATTCCACTTCCAAAGCGCTTACATTGTGCTTGATTTTCTTTCTCACTGTTATTTTAATAGTCTTCCCTACAATTTATATGAGACTGTCCACCGCGACCCATTACGTCACTGCGACCCATTACGTCACTGCGACCCATTACGTCACCGCGACCCATTACGTCACCGTGACCCATTACGTTCAAGCACAACGTTTAAAAAAAATTGCTGAAGGATTCTTGTTGGTCTGAGGTGGAAGTGGAATATTTGATGCAATCGTACTTGAGTACGGTACTGGGCAACTTTGCCTGGTGTGAGTGTGCCCTGAGAAGAAGTTGTTTGGATGACCACAGTTAGATTTAAACTGGGCTGCGTCTGTGATGGTGTTAATGTCAGGGGGAGACATGTTACATCGTCTCGGGCAGCAACTGTTAAAGTGCGATCACCCCAAAGATTGTACCTCAAAGTTTAAGAGAGAGAGAGGGGGAGATGGAGTGGGAGTGAGGGAGGGAGAGAAAGAGACACAGATGTGATGATTTCCACACACCTTGTAGCTCAGGGGTGTCCAAACTACGGCCCCCGCTTTTTATTGGCCCGCAGCCGATTTTAAAGGTATAATGTAATATGGCCATTTATTTTTTATTTTTTTAGTTAACCCACTAGTGCAGGGGTGTCAAAACTGATTGATTGGCCCGTGGCCGATTTTAAAAATATAATGTAATATGACCATTTTAATTTTTAAATAATTTAGATGCATTCATTATATTACAGAGAAATATGTCCCATAAAAGAAAAAGAGCAACAAGCCCATCCCAGAGGACCCTGCATAAAATTTTATTTTAAATTAATATTATTATGGAAAATCTATGTGTCCTTCTTCAATAGCTTCTAATTCATCTGACACACTCAGTGCGTTTACATGCAGACTCATAATCGGATAACTAAACGAATAAGACCTCAACAGGACTTTTAACCTGCATGTAAACACCTTTATCCGATCTACTTCGGACACAAATCGGCACAATAACGGACAAGAGAAGTCGGATAAGAACACCTAGATAATTCGTTCATTGTCGGCTTTCTCTCTGCATGTATACAGGGATCGGATATCGCATATCGGACTTCTCGTTCTGTGCTTGTGTGCCTGCGCGTGATAGGCTACACCATGGGTTATTGACGGAAGAGAACCGGACGTGGCTCTAAAACCACTTGTTGAAAGCATGGTTGAAAGGGCTACAGCGCCACCTAGCATAGTGGAGACAGCCATGCATCGGACATTTATCCGATTTCTGAAAGGCCATGTATACTCAGACAAGTGACACAGTCCGTTCGAGTGTCTTGTTCGATATATGTGATAATCCAATCTAGTTCTGCCATGTAACCGCACTGAGTGTCTCCAAATAATTTTTTCATACAAAATTCTTCAGATTAAGCCTCTTATTTTTCTCTCAAAGTGCTCCAGATTCATGCATTTCACTTTAAAAAGTTAAAAAAATCTCACGGGGGGATTACCCCCGGACCCCCCTAGGAGGGTCGGGATCTCGGCTGGCTACTATTTTCACCCAGCTGGACATTGGAGGCAATAGCAGAAAACACTGGGTGTCTGAAAGCATTTAACAATAGTCAAACATTTGGGCAGCGCTGACATTGGAGAGGGCCCCCCTAATCAAATCCTGCTTAGGGCCCCATGAAGGCTTGGACCGGCTCTGAGGGGAAATGTGTCTGTTTAATGTGCAAGGAAAGTGTTGCCGTGAAGAAGGATTACAATTTACGAAGACACTATGAAACTAAACATCAGAGCAGCTACATGTCCTGATAAATGTGTTATTTTTGCCAAGTGGCCCGGCCCTTCGTAGATTTTTCTGTATGTGGCCCTCAGTGAAAAAAAGTTTGGACACCCCTGGTGTAGAGCGTGTCAGGGAGGGACCATAGGGAGGGACCAAAGAGAACAAGTGGAGCGGTTGAGGTATTTGAATTCGAATCTCTATCCCAACTGATATTTTCTCCCCAAATCCTCCACCCCAGCTTTAACTACAATTGCACCCTATATGTCTGTTTCAGTATAGAAAAGAGAATACTGCTGCAAACAACCAAGGTCTCTAATAAATACAATACTTCTCAAATAAAAGTGCATGTTCTGCACCGCAACCAAAACAAGCCTGAACATTTGGCATGTTTACATCATCTTGACACGATTTAAGCCATAATTACGTATTGCGGTACAGTGCAGTTCTGAAAAAAGGAATAAAAATAGTTTGATTTAACTGCAACATAATTTATACGGAATATGGCCTAAGGTGAAAGAAATCAATTACATCAACATTAAAATGAGCTTTTTTCTGTCCAGGTATCTGTGAACACAAGGCCAGTTATTCATTAGTGATTCTTACCTTGAGTCAGAGACTGTAGGGCCGTCACGGCTACGCTCAGTTTAGCCAACTCTTTCAGCACTTCAAACAGTGGATCTGCAGAGACACAGCAAGCCAGCAGCAACACAAACACAGCATGGGTCTTCATCTCTGTGTCTGTGAGTGTGACTGTGTCTGTGTGTCTGTCTGTGTGTCTGTGTGTGTGTTTCTGAGTTTCTCTGTCTCACATCAAACAGCATCAAGTCTTTCACACAGTCTTCAAACTACATTAAACTCCACCCACCCCGTAGTCCTCTTCTGACTGGCTACATTCTTATTTTCCTATCTGTTCATTGGTCTGTCTGTCTGTGAGAGTGTGTGTGTGTGTGTGTGTGTGTGTGTGTGTGTGTAACTATGTGTAAAATTAAAAAAAAAACTAAAAGTCTAGATGTTGGATGAAGCCAGAGTTTCTGGAGAACGCTTGTTGTTGAAACCTGTCCGTACTGTGTGTGCACAGATGATAATCTGGTGTTCACACACAGTCTATCGTCTATCAATCACCTTAAGAAGATTTTTTAATTAGGAAAATATTTTCAGGAACGTATTCTAAAAGCCCCAGAACAACCTGCATTTATTCGAATCATATAAGCGCTCTAGAGGCGGAGAGAATACCTTCCTTCAGCTTCTCAATCTCAGTCTGCTGTCCCTCCAGTTTGTCTGCTTGATCCTCCAGTTTGGCTGCTTGTTCCTCCAGTTTGGCTGCTTGTTCCTCCAGATTTATACAAGTAGAGCTGACTTTAAACTGCTGCATTTTAATCAAACCAACATATAATAAAGATATGTATACAAGTATGTAAGTGATTCTATAACTTAAACTTTCAGACCAAGGAAGGTAAATACTGGAAACGGCTCAAAGTGTTTAAATGCTCTGAGCAATAAAAACTTCTTGTTTTATTACGACTTGAAGCAATTGTTTGTTGTTGCTTTCAATCTGTTGATATTTAAATGAACCAACAATATTAATGAAACGTCCAGAGATGCTTTGCAGTGAAGTTTAATGACAAAGGAATCAGACAAATTACATGACATGAAATTTGTCTTCATTCAGTTGCAGATTTGAACAGCTATGATGTTCTTATATGAAGAAAAGTGAGACATTAACTTGACTGCAGTGATTCAGATCTTTTAAATGCAAGAATTATTAGAGAAATTAAACCTGCTTTAACATCATGTAGGTGAAGATGGTTGTGTGTTACATTGTGAAAAGCATATGGCCACTGAAGGTGGTGTAGTGGTCGGTGTTGTCATACACTGTTGTGCGTCCCCACAGATGCACAGACACGACATCTCCAGCCTCCAGGAGCAGTGAGGCGCCGTTAGAAGCAGACACTCCACCGGACGGCTGGTCATCAAAAGCGAGGAAGATGTTCTCCGAGTTCTTCACCAACACGGCGCCGGTAAACCGACCTTTGGATCCATAAATGTGCCACTCAAAGTGATAGGCTCCTTTCAGCGGTGCAGTGAAGGCACCTGTGGAACGTTTGTTTCATTTTAAAGCAACACACTGCAGGTGAATAGGGTAAAGAATGAAATGTATAGATATTACCATGAAACCTTGCCAGTTGGTTACTGACATAAAAAAAAAAAAAAATTTTTTTTGAGAAATTCTTGAAATAATTTGCCAAAATCAAATCAATTATTCATAAGTTTGCATCTCTTTTTAAAACCATAAATCTAGATGTTGGATGAAGCCAGAGTTAAAATCTTTAATTTTTTCAACATATTAGTTTCCAAAGTTTTTACAGAACAGATTTTGGATACAGACTTTTTCATTTTATAAATCATAAAAATAATAGATACAGCTCCTAAAAAAATGCTTTTTTAGCATGTTTGTAAGAAGGAAAAGTCTCATAAATCAGACAGTGAACATCATATGAACTAATCCTTCTGTAATAACCTTCAGAATAGTGTAAGGAATGATTATGGAAAGTTTGGTTCATGTAAGTGGTTTAGAAGTTGAGATTTTTGTTTCAGAGTATTGAAAAAACTCATGTTGAAATAATGGCTGTTAATAATATGGTTGTATAGGAGAAATGATGTAATGGAGGCTAAATAGACACATCTCAAAGTTAATTTTTGATTGAAATTGAATTTTGGTTTTCCCTCAAACCCCCTCTAAAAAAAAATTTCACTTTTTTCCCCCCCCGAAAAAAACAGGATTTTTTTGTTTGGGGTCTTTTGTTGGGGGTGGGTGGTTCCTCTGTTGGGGGGGGGGGGGTTTTGGGGCGGGGGGGGGTTTTTGTTTTGGGGGTTCGGGGGGTGGGGGCCCCCCCGCCCCCCCCCGCGACACCCTCCTTTTTAACTGGGAGGGAGAGAGAGGGAGAGAGAGGATCCTCCCCTTCCTCTTTCTTCCTTTATCCATCTATTTATCCCCCCCCCCCCCCCCCCCCGCCCCACCCACCACAACAACATCAAAAAACAAAAAAAAAAAAAAAAAAAAAAAAAAGAAAAAAAAAAAAAAGGAGAGGGGGAGGGATGTTTTTGGTTTTTTTGTTTTCAGGTTAGATTTAAACTGGGCTGCGTCTGTGATGGTGTTAATGTCAGGGGGAGACATGTTCCATTGTCTCTGGCAGCAACTGTTGAATTGAGATCACCCCAAAATTCCTGCTGTCACTTTATCGAAATTATAGTTAGGAAAATATATTCTGGTTGAACATGTTTTAACATGTCTTTGTTAGAGGAGATGTGGATCCACACACCTGCAGATTGTTAAAAAAAAAAAAAAAACACAGATAAAGTTTGAGAGAGAGAGAGAAGGAGAGAGGGGAGAGAGAGAGGGAGGGGGGGACACACAGATGGGATGATTTCCACACACCTTTAGGCTGATCCTCCTGTTTGCCCAGTTTCGCTGCTTGTTCTGAAAAGATAAATAAAAAGTTTGATTCCACTGCAGCAGCAGTTGAGATTTTTACATATTTGAAAATATTTGTAGAATAAATTGTACTATTTCCTTAGAAAAAATAGCCCAGCTTTAATAGTTCAGCATATTAATGCAATGTATAAAGCAACCAGATGTGCCCACTCCAGGCCCGGTTCTAGACAGTCAGATTAGGGTGGGCCTGTGGAAATTTTAGGTGGGCACACTGGGCAGAGAGACCGAAGATCAGAGCACGCGAGCCAACATTGTTTTGCCCTTGTAAGATCTCTGTGTATGATTTTTGGCACATTTACTGTGAATTGTGTAGAACACAATGTGCAAATAAACTTTGTGTTGCTGTGTGGGACATTTGATTCTTCATGTTTTTTTTCTCCAAAATGTTTATGAATAACATATAATATATACAACATCAATGTGTCTTTTTTTTTTTTTTTTTTTTTAAATCGCAGTATTAACTGTAGGCAGCCTGAGCTGATTGAAGAGAAAGCTTTGGGACTGGGCAACCTGGATGGTGGTAGTCCAGAGCTATATACTATACACATAGATATATAGTATTTCCACTATTGGCTCCAATGTCCAGCTGGGTGAAAATAGTAGCCAGCCGAGGTCACAACTCTGCTAGGGGGGTCCGGGGGTATGCCCCCCCGGGAGATTTTTTTTTTTACCTTTTTAAAGTGAAATGCATGAATCTGGTGCACTTTGAGAGGAAAATTAAGAGGCTAAATCTGAGGAATTTTGTGTGAACAAATAATTTGGACACACTGGGTCGGATGAATTAGAAGCCATTGAAGAAAGACACATGGATTTTCCATAGAAATATAAAAATATTATGCCGGGTCCTCTGGGATGGGCTTGGTGCTCTTTTTCTTTTACGGGACATGTTTCTCTGTAATATAATGAATTAATTTAAATGCAGTGAGAGGAACGAAGCAGAAGAACTCTGTTGTCCAGTTATCTTTTTTTCCACAGACGAGGCTGAAATAGGCTATAGACTATACACAGTGCATGGGCAACTTAGGGCAGCCCCATTTCCAAATATTTTTAAATAAACTCAATACACACTGTGCATGCCATGGACTTGAACGTGACGTGATCAGTTAACCTCGGATTACCTCCCAGATGATCTGATTCAATTATTAAGATATTAACTATCTACCAAAACATTGTATTCCTTTTATTGTATGATAATTTACATTTACATAATATGATGTTGATATCAAACACACAAACTAAAAAAACAACAAAATAAAAAAATTAATTGGGGGGGGCCCCCCTGGCAGTCGGGACCCTAAGCAACCGCTCATTTCGCTTATGCCTCGGGCCGGCTCTGCTGACCATTGACCACTTTAAGTGGGTGGGTAACTTGGAGGCAGGCTGTCCTGCCCACCCAATAATACAATTAGATGCAATGCATGGTAATGGTATATTCTTTAGTATTAATTAATTGTCTGAATTGTATTTGACATGTTCTTGGACAGTGAATGAACAGGTCCGTCCGATAGTGGGTCTGGACTTCCACCTTAAAAAAAGAAATAAAAATGTTTTGATTGGGTGGGCACAGTCCACATTTGGGGCCCACCCTGGCCCCTGGCTACCGCCGGCCCTGGCCCACTCCCATACAAAAAAGTGTTTAAACTTGAAAATATATTCTGGTTAGGTATGTTTGAACATTGTTAGAGGAGATGTGATTAATCCACAAACCGTACTTGAGTACAGTACAGGGCAACTTTGCCTGGTGTGAGTGCGCCCTTAGAAGAAGTTGGATGATCACAGTTAGATTTAAACTGGGTTCCACTGTGATGGTGTTAATGTCAGGGGGAGACATGTTCCATAGTCTCGGGCAGCAACTGTTAAAGTGAGATCACCCCAAAATTCCTGCTGTCACTTTATCGAAATTATAGTTAGGAAAATATATTTTGGTTGAAAATGTTTTAACATGTCTTTGTTAGAGGAGAAGTGGATCCACACACCTGCTGATTTGCTGCTTGTTCTAAAAAAAACAAAAAAAAACACAGATAAAGTTTGAGAGAGAGAGAAGGAGGGAGAGAGAGGGGGAGAGAGAGGGAGAGGGATGGAGGGAGAGAGAGAGAGAGACACAGATGTAATGATTTCCACACACCTTTCAGCTGATCCTCCTGTTTGTCCAGTTTTGCTGCTTGTTCTGAAAAGATAAATAAAAAGTTGATTCCACTGCAGCAACAGTTTGGAGATTTTTACATATTTGAAAATATTTGTAGAATAAATTGTACTATTTCCTTAGAAAAAAAATAGCCCAGCTTTAATAGTTGAGCATATTAATGCAATGTATAAAAGCAGATGTGCCCACTCCCCATATACAAAAGTGTTTAAAAACTTGAAAATGTTCCCTACATTTGGAACAAACAACTCTTAATTACACCACGAGCGAACAAACACCTGAACCAATTTTTTGCATCAACTTTTAAGACTTCATCTACTTCCATTGCTGGAAAAAAGCTTAAAGTTGTGAACCAACTCATCTTTGTAGCACTATTAACCTGACAGACAATGTACCTTTATTCTCTGCTTGCAGGTTTTTCACCTCCAGCTTCGTCTCAGCCAGTGAGGCGGTGAGCTCTCTCAGTGCAGCGTGGACGTCCTGTCGGTCCAACAGAGTCTTATTCTCTTTGGCGTAGACGGAGCAGACGAGCATCAAAACCACAAGGACCTTCATCATGACGCTGATGGTTGAACTGTGTACACCTGTGATGTGTTTATGTAGAACAGCAGAAAGGGGCGTGGAGGAAAAGCCTCCAATGGCTGCAGCGGATTGTAAGTGTGAAGCAAGATTGCTGGCCCTCAACTGATTAACCTTAATTACCCTAATGAGAATCACCCTATGAGGTCAGGCCATTGAGAAAGGCCCGTTCCATCATGGCTGACTCAACCCATCCCCTGTACTCTGCGGTTGCGTTCCGAATCGCATACTTTATACTATATAGTATGTAGAAAAAAGATTTAGGATGTTCTGATTCTTGTGGCCAGATTTAGGATGGTTAGAAGTACCCGGATGTCCTACTTCATGCGGCCAAGATTGTTAGTGTTGAAAAGTGCATCCTATTTGGGCGATTCTGACCCACAATCCAGTGCGCACGTGAAGTGACGTAACATCGACGAAGCCTCCATATGAAAACAAACAGGGATGCGACGGATAGAAAAGCAAGAGGCAAGATCAAGGCGCAATGTTATGATGAAATAAGAGAGTAAAGTATGTCCCAATAGTATGCCTACTGCATCCTAACTATTCTTTTTATCATCGGATGTAGTATGTAGAATAGAAAAAAGAAAGAGGAGGAGATTCGGAACGCAACCTGAGTTTTCCTTGCTGCCAACAGGACACAGATACAAGCTGCCACTTTGCCAAATGAACCGAATGAAAAATATATTTTATGCTGCTGCCATCAGACTCGTCAAGAACCACATGAAACTGTGATCTGTTATTAGTTGTCTTCTCTGTTATGTGTTAATGTTTCTCTTTTACTGCTGACTGTGCATCAAATTATCCCTCTGGAATAATAAAGAAACCTTCAACCTTGTCTCTTGTCCTAACTTACTGTTATCAACATTAAGTGTCTCGGATCATCATGGAGTGAGTGAGTGAGTGACTCTCTCTCTCTCTACTTTGCTCCACCCCAGCTCCTACATGCAGGCTCCATGAAGGTGTGACTATTGTATGTTCAAACCTGGATCGTCTGGTTTCTGCACTTTTCAGAAAACTATGTTTGAAATGGGGGTACTCGTGGTATAGAGGACCCCCTCCCCCCCATAGAGGCTCAGTCCTCTTCACAGCAGACCCGGGTTAGAATCCAGACTGGGTCATTCTCTGCATGTCCTCCCCGCTTTGTGCCATTTCAAATCTGTCTAATAAAGTGAACAACCCCTCAAAAATAATCTTTTAAAAAAAGTTTGAAATTGAACAAAGGGGAGGTAAACTCGCCAGAGTTTAAAGAAATAGTTTAGGTTTTCAAAAAATAAAAAAATAGTGTAAATGTCTTTTGTTGTCCAAAAGGCCTTTTTCTGGGAACACAGAATCCAGGTGTCCCTACGTTAGTTGATGACTTTCAAACCTTCTGCCTGTGTGAACAGGACAGAGGAGGTGGTGATGACTAGGCTGGGAATAGACTGTAAAGCCAGGAACATTATAAGAGTTCAATAACTCCAGAAGGTGGCAGTAGTGCCACATTAACATTTCCACGTCTCCATTCTCTTCTTACTGTTTCTAAATACAAATTTAAACCAACAATGTAGTTTAGCTCCAAGCTTAAAATACTTTTTCACATTATGTCAAGCTTTTGTTCAAAGTGTTCAACTCATTTATAAGTAATTAGCTATTCAGCTAGGAGCTCCCAGTAACCATGAGGTCTCTGGTTCCTCCTCCCAGTAACCATGAGGTCTCTGGTTCCTCCCAGTAACCATGAGGTCTCTGGTTCCTCCTCCCAGTAACCATGAGGTCTCTGGTTCCTCCCAGTAACCATGAGGACTCTGGTCCCTCCTCCCAGTAACCATGAGGACTCTGGTCCCTCCTCCCAGTAACCATGAGGTCTCTGGTTCCTCCCAGTAACCATGAGGACTCTGGTCCCTCCTCCCAGTAACCATGAGGTCTCTGGTTCCTCCCAGTAACCATGAGATTTCTGGTTCCTCCTCCCAGTAACCATGAGGTCTCTGGTTGGATCCCCGGCACCGGACAGGAGGGTGTTAGTAGTATAACTAGTGGTGGCTGCTATTACTATCTATGGTGCCCACCATCTCTACCATTGTGTCCTTGAGCAAGACACTTAACCCCAAACTGCTGGTTTGATGTAAAATAAATGATGGAAGGAAATCAATTAATTAATTTGAATCCACTTTGATAGAGATCTTTAACCGACAATGTGCTGTGCTTTCTCTTCTCACTAGGCTGAAACGGGCCAGCTCTGTTAAGCTTTGTTACAACGTATACAAGTTTACAAGTGTCTTGAATATTTGTTTACACTGTACGGAGCATTTTCTTACTTGAATGTTCACAAGCCATCCAGCAGTGTTAAAATGATTCAAATTGGCTCCATAATTACAAATAAATACAAAAACAGTCCAATAAAATTCTGCATTTTCTAATCTACTTTAGCTTCTATGAAAATGTTGAAATATTTTCCTTTGACACCCCGTACCTGTATCTGAATATAATCTTAGGAAACTCTGAATACAAGTAGAGCTGACTTTAAACTGCCACTTTTTAATCAAACCAGCATATAATAAAGATATCTATACAAGTAAATCAATAATATCATATAATTTAAATTTAATACACTTTCAGACCAATGAAGGTAAATACTGGAAACGGCTCAAAATGTTTAAATACTTTGAGCAATAAAAACTTCTGTCTTTTTTTATTACGACTTGAAGCAATTGTTTGTTGTTGCTTTCAATATGTTGATAC
The DNA here is from genome assembly GCA_026929865.2 of Hyperoplus lanceolatus. NCBI lineage: Eukaryota > Metazoa > Chordata > Actinopteri > Uranoscopiformes > Ammodytidae > Hyperoplus > Hyperoplus lanceolatus. The sequence goes on from CM049407.1 coordinate 35,780, forward strand.
TTAAATGACACCAACAATATTAATGAAACGTCCAGAGATGCTTTGCAGTGAAGTTTAATGACAAAGGAATCAGACAAATTACATGACATGAAATTTGTCTTCATTCAGTTGCAGATTTAAACATTTATGATTTATATATATGCTGTTATATGAAGGAAAATGAGAAGTTAACTTGACTTTGCTGCAGTGATTCAGATTATGATCTTTTAAATGCAAGAATTATTAAAGAAAAGCAAAACCTGCTTTAACATCATGTAGGTGAAGGTGTTTGTGTGTTACATGGTGAAAAGCAGATGGCCACTGAAGGTGTTGCGGTGGGCGGTGTTGTCAAACACTGTTTCGCCGCCATTCAGATGCACAGACACAACATCTCCAGCCTCCAGGAGCAGTGAGGCGCCGTTAGAAGCAGACGCTCCACTGTACTCATATGCGCTGAAGATGTTCTCTGAGTTCTTCACCAAGTAGGCGGCGGTACTATCTTCGGTTCCATAAATGTGCCACTCAAAGTGATAGGCTCCTTTCAGCGGTGCAGTGAAGGCACCTGTGGAACATTTGTTTTATTTTAAAGCGAGACACTGCAGGTGAATAGGGTAAAGAATGAAATGTATAGATATTACCATGAAACCTGCCAGCTGGTTACTGACGTGAAAATAATGTGTTACATTTTTTTGAGAAATGTCTGAAATAGTTTTATTAATTATATTTGTTTAAATCAAATCAATTATTTGTAAATTAGCATCTCTTTTAAATCCCAGAGTTAAATCTGTATTTCATTCTTTCAACAGATTAGTTTCCAAAGTTTTTAAAATGAACCAGATATGAACAAATCCTTCTGTAATAACCTTCAGAATAGTGCTAAGAATGATTATGGAAAGTTTGGTTCATGTAAGTGCTTTAGAAGTTGAGATTTTTGTTTCAGAGTATTGAAAAAACCTATGTTGAAATGATGGCTGTTAATAATATGGTTGTATAGGAGAAATAATGTAATGGAGGCTAAATAGACACACATCTCAAAGTTAACTATTGCTTGAAATTGAATTATGGTTTTCCCTGCAGTATATCGCCTCAAATAAAGTATATCTCCTTAAAGCGGCTACGAGTAACATTTAAATATCTTTTAAACAGCCTCATGTTTCCTCTCATAATCATAAATTACCTTTAACAGCAAACGAGACCATCAGTGCAAAGAAAGACGTTTTTATATAGTTTTTATTACTGCTTTTGGTCTGGTCGCACACCCAGTCCGATTTTCGGTTCACGCGTGCAAGCTCTATGGTCACATATCCGTATTGGTCGCAGATTTCAGTGCGGCGCAGCAACGTGAATTGAGAAGCCTATCCCTCCAGGTGAGGGAAGGGGAGCGGGAGCCTTGTTTGATACAGTTATTTGTCATCATAATGACTGATAACGGGGCTGAACCATCAAAGAAAAAAAAGAAAATGCAATGAAGAAAAGCTAAAAGGGAGAGTGATATAGGCTACGGGGGGGACGAGGGCGTTGCCAAGCAACGTGTATACAATTTCACGAGAGCGAAACTAGACTGCAGTGTTTACTCCTAAATGAATGAGCGGTTGGTACTAACACAAAGTTTGCTTTGCTTCACCATCATCAGATAACCATTATCTGAAATAGTCATTATTTACATCAACAACACAAACACATTACCTCATTGTGATCCATACTAACTGCCGTCTATCGTTCATTCGCTTTCTGTGAGGACACGTACTCTTTCAGCTCCGTGAGAGAGAGTAGTTAGGTGACACTGCATCAACTCATTGCAATCAGGTGCGTGTGGCAGTGACTGGCATTAGTTCATGCAGTGTCAAAACCACTCTCACGGAGCCGAAAAGAGTCCTCACACTTTCAACACACGGACATGCACTATATTGCTCCCTTCTCAGTTCACACTCACGCGCCTGGCACGCGCTAGAAAACAGCTTTGCGACAGCGGGCGTCGTAAAAATACTACCGCTTTTGTCCAAAGGGGACGCCAACGTGCCATGTTACTCGTAGTGGCTTTAAATGAAAATTCAACTGTTTTCACCAAAACTGAAATGTCGAGTTCAGGTACCTGTGACTGGGTTGTAGGCGCTTCCAATGTTGGTGACGACGTGTTTGTAGACCAGAGGAGTGTTTCTGTCAAAGGGTCCAAAGGTTTGACCGCCAGAAACCACCAAAGAGGCAGAGAAAGCCACCTGTTTACCTGAGAGAGAGAGAGAGAGAGAGAGAGAGAGAGAGAGAGAGAGAGAGAGAGAGAGAGAGAGGGAGAGACAGGGAGAGACAGGGAGAGAGAGAGAGAGAATCAATTAGACTCAACCAAATGATAACACATCAGAAACAAACCTACTTCACCCATTGGAACACTAAAACACAAACACAGAGCAAAATGCAGTGTTATCTGGCCCTAAACAGACAGTACACTGTGGCCCCCTACCTGACCACAGTGACTGATATTAGACACAGAGTGATGTTGACAAAGTACAGACTGAGCGCTCACAGCCTGGCCATCGAGACAGGCAGATACAGGAAAACATGGCTGCCCAAGGAGGAGCGGCTGTGCCAGCAGTGTGGAGAAGCTGCTGTAGAGACAGAGCAGCACTTCCTCCTTCACTGCCCCAAATTTAAAAATGTTCGCGAAATATATTTTAACAGATTCGGCCAAAAACACACAAATTGTGCGCAATTTAGAATAATAGTGGGAGAGCGTAAAGAGAGCTACGTCCTCGCAGGACAGTTTATTTCGGCTTGCCACAACATTAGGACATAATACACCAGGTCTCACTGTTAAATTTTATTATTTATTTTTATTTTTTTATTTTTTATTTATTCTTTTATGAATGATAATCAATAACATCTCTATGTAAATGTAAATAAGTAGTTATTCTCGATATGATATAGTTATATCTATGTATTGTTATATCAGGATGTTCTTTTAGTAATATTTGTGAAAGACTGTTCTCTTTTGTTATTACCTGTAATGCTTTGGCAATACTGTTTGCAACAATAGTCATGCCAATAAAGCTCATTGAATTGAATTGAATTGAATTGAGAGAGAGAGAGAGAGAGAGAGAGAGAGAGAGAGACAGGGAGAGAGAGAGATGGAGAGAGAGAGAGACAGAGAGAGAAGAGAGAGAGATGGAGAGAGAGACAGGGAGAGAAGAGAGAGAGGGAGGGAGAGAGAGAGAGACAGGGAGAGAAGAGAGAGAGAGAGAGGGAGAGAGACAGAGAGAGAGAGGGAGGGAGAGAGAGAGAGACAGGGAGGGAGAGAGAGAGAGACAGAGAGAGAGAGAGAGACAGAGACAGAGAGACAGAGATGGAGAGAGAGAGACAGAGAGAGAGGGAGAGAGACAGAGAGATTCAGCTGTTTATCGTCTATCGATATTTATTTAGGAGAGAGAGAGACAGAGAGAGAGACAGAGAGACAGGGAGAGAGACAGGGAGAGAGAGAGAGCGAGAGACAGAGAGGGAGGGAGAGAGAGAGAAAAACAGAGAGAGAGAGAGCGAGCGACAGAGAGAGAGGGAGAGAGGGAGAGAGTGAGTGAGAGTGTGTGTTTCGGGCCGGGCAGTGTATGTAGTTTATCAATCACTTTAAGAAGATTTTTTAATTAGCAAAATATAATTTATATATAATTTATATTATATAAATAAGTGTCAACTGATTTTACTTTGTAATGTATCGCTTCACTTCCTGTCTGACCGTGGAGGATGACTGAGCTCTGCTCTCTGATTGGCTTTCCTCGTGACAAAGAAAATGAAAACGTTCATAACTGTCACGGGAGCTGTAAGCAGGCGACTCTGGAGACGTCATCCCTCCTCTGTAATAAACATGTGTTTTTAAATGAGAGAACAACACATTAAGCATTTACAGCAAAGAAATCATAATAATTCAAAAGCTTCCTGTTTCCGGTTCAAGGCAGCGCCCAGGAGCGTCATAGCAACAGCATAGCAACCAGTATATCAACCTGAAACAAATGTTGTATTTCTACATTTTCTTGGCGATGTCCAGAATAATATTCGTGATAACCATCAAACTACATCGTATACATTCACTGAGTGAAGATTCAGATTCAGATTCATTTTTATTGTCATATGCACCGTTACAGCACAATGAAATTTGTCTTTTCAGTACACACCTCTCCAAGAAACATACAAGACAGTGACAATAACATGGGTAGACAGGAGATAGTGTAAACTGCAGGGTCGCAGCGGAGCCGCGCCCCTCTTTCATAGGAGGAAAAGGAGAACAACAGGGGAAGATAGGTCAAAAAAATGCAAATCTCGAACTACGTTCCTTATGGGAGCGCAGTGCGTGATCAGTGAAAAAACCACCTTAGCACAAATAAGCAACATATAAACACCACAGACAATAAGACTCGTAGACATTGCACATTAAAGGAACGGGTTAGGGCTTTATGGGAAGGTAGGTGTCACAGCCCAGGCACCAGGGGGCGTGCGCAGCCAGGCGCCCCGCCCGCAGCTTCCGGTCCGCAACGAGGGAGGGAGAGGGGGACGGATTCAAGAGGGCTTGATTAGTCAGGGTTACTGTGTGCTATGTGTTTACGTGTGTGTGTGTGTGTGTGTGTTCCGTGAAGCTATCTCTGTCCAGACGTAGTGGGAGTCTACAGGCGCCAGGTGTTATGAGACAGACGTGGAGACGGCCTCGGGGCCCGGTCACAGATAGAGTTCACAGGAGAAGTAGGTGATGGGAGGGTGGGGGTAGAGCGTCTCTCCACGTAAACATCCCGGGGAGAGAAGAGATAACACCGCGCCAAGGACGGTGTGGGGAGCCAATTGAGAGATTGTGATTTTGTTTTGGTTGAGACTAGGCGCTGGAATGAAGCCTGTCTTACAGTCACTGGTTTCCATCTAATAATCCGAAATCCAGTGGCCTTTTCCAAGTGCCTACGGCCGGTTAATGGCAGCCATGATCGAATCCACTTTCTGAATAAGTCCAGGAATCACTTCCAGCTTGCGATTCACCTCGCTTATCACTTGAGTCTGTGCATTAACGGCCCGGCACAAACCCTCAAAGACGGGCAGCTTCTCAATGGTCTGATGTGCTGCCAACGCCTTGTTACCGTTGCGGTAAATCAGGAATCCGCCAACTCCAAACAGCAGGAAACCTGATACCATGAGCCCAAAGATGTAGATGTCTTCGGCGTCCTCAATGGAGAGTATTGCTAGACACATCTGGTTCCAGCCACTCCACCCGTCCCAGGTGTATCCAACAGTAAAGGTTCCATCCGGACAGGAGGCTTCTCCTTTGCCCCCTTTTCTCGTCGAGAAAATTTGGTCCATTGCAGAAAGACCCCAGCTGATCAGATCCATAATTTAGGTTTTTCGGAGGAATATGCAGAGAGACACTCGGAGGTTAGACAGAGACAGCACAGGACAGGAGAGAGCAGAGCAGGAAAGATAAGGGTTTCGGGAGGGAACAGAGTATGCGACTGCCCTCGTTGAAGTGCAGAGAAGGAAGATTGCGAGAGTAAGACACACATTTCTCACTAACAATGTTATCAAAACCCATTTAATAGCTTATACATCTTAAAAATCTGAAGAATAAAAGCTGGGGCAATGGCGGTCACAGCTTGGGTTTCGTTTCGGCCGGGAGGACTTGAAAGTCACGTGACATGTACGCTGTCCATTAGAAATGAATAGGGGGAACAAATGTAGCTAATTCACAATTTCAAGGCCTTTATTGTGAAACCTCTACATTGTGCGCTGTGGACCAATGTAGCTATTTTACATTTCACTGTGAGACTGGGTTGGACTGTCAGTAGCCCAGTGTCAGACGATCTGAGAGCTCTGACTAGATAGATAGATAGATAGATAGATAGATAAATAGATAGATAGATAGATAGATAGATAGATAGATAGATAGATAGATAGATAGATAGATAGATAGATAGATAGATAGATAGATAGATAGATAGATAGATAGATAGATAGAGACTAGATAGATGGGGCGACTGTGGCTCAGTTGGTAGAGCGGGTTGGCCGATGATCAAAGGGTTGGAGGTTCGATCCCCGCCCTGCCACCTGTGTCATAGTTGTTGTGTCCTTGGGCAAGACACTTCACCCACCTTGCCTCGTGTGAATGTCGATAGTTAGCCTGCTATCGGTGTGTGAATGGTAACGTGGGAATGGGAACAGGTCTCCCTTGAAAAAGAGTCTTCGGACTCAATGGGATATACCTGTATAAATAAAGGTTAAAAAAAAAAAAAAAAAAAAAAAAATAGATAGATAGATAGATAGATAGATAGAGACTACATTCAAAGTGCACAGTGCATCAACTGAATACTCCTTGGCACAAAAGATGTCAGTGCTCTGTTTGTTTTGACATGAGACATGTGTATAACGCAGAGCCGAGGGGAGCAGGGGGGAAATGGATCATCTTGTATCCTCAAGGCAGAATTAAGGTGAAAGAAATAAATCATTTAAAGATTAGTTTGTTTCAGTCCAGGTATCTGTGAACATGAGGCCAGTTATTCACTAGTGATTCTTACCTTGAGTCAGAGACTGTAGGGCCGTCAGGTCTGCTCTCAGTTTAGCCAACTCTGTCAGCACTTCAACCAGTGGATCTGCAGAGACACAGCAAGCCAGCAGCAACACAAACACAGCAAGGGTCTTCATCTCTGTGTCTGTGTGTGTGTCTGTCTCTGTGTCTGTGTGAGTGTGAGTGTGTCTGTGTGTGTGTCTGTGTGTGTGAGTGTGAGTGTGTCTGTGTGTGTGTCTGTGTGTGTTTCTGAGTTTCTCTGTCTCACATCAAACAGCATCAAGTCTTATACAGTCTTCAAACCATATTAAACTCCACCCACCCCGTAGTGTCCTCTTCTGACTGGCTACATTCTTATTTTCCTATCTGTTCATTGGTCTGTATGTGAGTGTGTGTGTGTGTGTGTGTGTGTGTGTGTGTGTGTGTGTGTGTGTGTGTGTGTGTGTGTGTGTGTGTGTGTGTGTGCATATCAAACAAGTCAAATGTGTTAGTCAGACCGTTGGTTTGGCCTCATTTTTACCTCCGGTCCAAAAGTTCATCATCTAGCAACGAGAATCAAAACATGTTTATTTGTTCACTGTCCTTGGTCATGTTTGGTCATGAAAGATTTCTATTTGATGTTTACTCGACTGCTGCAACATCATCCGGGAACTGACTGATGGACATTATTGCAAAATGAGGATCACTTGAGGATGAATAAAGTCAAAATTAAAATACTCGGTGCATTTGGTGAATGAAGTAGTTTATGATTTAATTTCTCATGCTGTGTTCCCTGACACAATAATAGCGCACACACACACACACACACACACACACACACACACACACACACACACACACACACACACACACACACACACACACACACACACACACACACACACACACATTCTCTCACACACACACACACACACATACACACAAATCAAATCAAATCAAATCAGTTTTATTTGTATAGCCCAAAATCACAAATACATTTGTCTCAGTGGGCTTTACATACACACAAGCACGCACACACACACACACACACACACACACACACACACACACACACACACACACACACACACACACACACACACACACACACACACACACATCGCTGCTCAGGGTTCTCAACCCTCACGCAATGAGAGTGAGACACACGCATTTCAGGCAATTCACACGCTCCACGCCACACCTTGCATTTCTCACGCAAATTATAACTCTGCCAAACAATTTATTTTATATATAGCTTCGATAAATCCTGGCCCTCACCACCATCACCTAGTGTTGCCACCCGTCCCGTTTTTCCCGAAATTGTTCTTTTTTTTCACCAGCTGTCCCGGGGAAAGAAAAAACTCTCCCGGAACACAATTTGTCCCGTTTTTTGGGGAAAAACTCATTTGATTTCCTTCGTTTAGTAGTTAAGGCCGTTTCACACGGGCCGAGGGGTTTGTTGCGCCCACTAATGCACTCTCAATGGAGAGGCGAGCGGGCAGAGAGAAGGCGCAGCGTTTCGTCAGGCGGCACGACAAGCGTGCAGGGGCGGTCTTAACGATCTCGGGGCCCGTTTCAAGACCCTTAATTTTTTCTATGAATAAATACGCAAAAATAAAAAAGATTGTGGAAACTAGTTGGTTCATAGATGGATTATGAGATAATAGGCCCAGACTCTTAAAGCCCCCCGACCCCCCCCCATCCAGTCAGTTACATTGACTTTTCCGCAAAGATAGATACATTTACTGGCATACACATATTAAGGAAGTCAGTGTTTCCCACAGGATTTTGAGAACATTGGTACAGTTTTAAAGTAAAATGCATCAATCTGATGCACTTTCAGAGGAAAATTTTGATTTAAATCAAATCTTGAGCTGCAGAAGGAACATTATTTTTCTTAAACAGGCAGCACTCTTTACTCTGCAACTGTAAAAATATTTCAGAAGATTGGTCTGCAGACCCATGTTATATGATGGAGGGGCCCATTGCAACAGATACAGGGTGGAAAGCTACTTTTTATGAACAGTATATAATTTACACGTAGAAAGCTTATTCCTTTATGTGTGTGGGGGCCTTAGGGGCCCCTCATGAAGCCCATAAGACATAGCTAATAATGCTTTTGTTTTGCACTTACTTTTCTATTTTTAACCTACTAGTTGATGGGCCAAGTTGGTTTTAGTGCTCCCACATTCAAATGCGGACGCCGAAAGAGTCTTCTCCATGGTTGGTCTTCACCAGCACCAGAAACAGACCATTATGATGGTCAAAATGGCTGGTGTGGAGCCACAGTGCTTCAAGTGGGAGTCAGAAAACCCCTATCCTGAAGGCCTCAAAATCTGCCACTCGAAGCTACAACAGCTAGCATCAGTAATATCCAGTATCCATATTTGCTGAACTGAACTAAGAGTTTTACTGAAATAACTACCCCGAACAACTACCCTAGGCCTACACCCATCTCACTAGTCTGGCATTTGGTATTAATCCAGTTTTACTTTCATCATAAAATTACTACAATAGGCTATATTTTAACAAAAACAAAGAAATTATACTGAACTGAACTTGTGTTAAAAACCATTATTATGCTTTAAATTAATAAATAAACACACAATAAAATTTTGCTCGCGCGCCTCGCGCGCTCGCATGGGAAATCCGCTTCTGTCTCACTCTAAACAATTTCCAAAAGTTGAGAACCCTGATACTTTCATACTATTTAGTACGCCAGAAAAAGATTGAGGATGTCCCAATACATGCATGTCAATTGCAGTATGCCAAAAGTACCTAGATGCCCCACTAACTCCAATTGTATTTTGCAGTATTCATCTTTATTCTTGACATTTCTCGTCATAATGAAAAAAAATCAACTACTCCTGTCCAGTTATTAGCCTCGTTTGAGTAGGAGCGGTCTTGCTCAGACCCGCGCAATTATGCTCTGCGCTCAAGACGCGCGTCATAATTGCACAGGTCTGAGCAAGACAGCTCTTACTCAAACGAGGCTATTTATAACCTTAAATCTCCGGTGAGTGTTGAACGTGCCAATGCTAATGTGTTGTTAGCTAGCTACTGTGAAGAGAAAAGAGACTATACATGCTGTTTTAGTTCAGAAACCTTTACTTAAAACACCAAACAGAGTCAAATGAAGGTTTTCCAATGTCTCACTAAACTTTTGGGCTCAAAGTGTGTCTGGCTACATGCTAAGCGCTAGCTGCTTACCCATAGTGTTAATTGGTTAGTGAGACTACTATGCTAATATTATGCTAATCGGTAGCCACCCAGCAGTGTTAAATGATTCAAATTGGCTCCATAATTACAAATAAATACAAAAACAGTCCAATAAAACTCTACATTTTCTAATGTACTTTAGCTTCTATGAAAATGGTGAAATATTTTCCTTGAACACCTCGTACCTGTATCTGAATATAAGCTTAGGAAAGTCAGAATACAAGTAGAGCTGACTTTAAACTGCTGCATTTTAATCAAACCAACATATAATAAAGATATTTATAAAAGTAAATCAATAATATAATTTAAATTTAATACCCTTTCAGACCAATGAAGGTAAATACTGGAAACGGCTCAAAGTGGTTAAATGCTCTGAGCAATAAAAACTTCTGTCTTGTTTTATTACGACTTGAAGCAATTGTTTGTTGTTGCTTTCAATCTGTTGATATTTAAATGAACCAACAATATTAATGAAATGTCCAGAGATGCTTTGCAGTGAAGTTTTATGACAAAGGAATCAGACAAATTACATGACATGAAATTTCTCTTCAGTTGCAGATTTAAACATTTATGATTTATATATATGCTTTTATATGAAGGAAAATGAGAAGTTAAATTGACTTTGCTGCAGTGATTCAGATCTTTTAAATGCAAGAATTATTAAAGAAAAGCAAACCCTGCATTAGCATCATGGAGGTAAAGATGTTTGTGTGTTACATGGTGAAAAGCAGATGGCCACTGAAGGTGGTGGGGTGATTCGTATCGTCATGCACTGTATGGCCAGCCCGCAGACGCACAAACACGACATCTCCAGCCTCCAGGAGCAGCGTGGCGCCTTGAGAAGCAGACTCTCCACCGGACGGCTGGAGCTCAAATGCGATGGAGATGTGCTCTGAGTTCTTCACCAAGAAGGCGGAGGTAGCATGACCACCTCCGTATCCAAAGATGTGCATCTCAAAGTGATAGGCTCCTCTCAGCGGCGCAGTGAAGGCACCTGTGGATTTTTTTTTACATATTTTTGAGAAATTCTTGAAATAATTTGCATATTTGCCAAAATCAAATCAATTATTCATAAATTTGCATCTCTTTTTAAAACCCAAAATCTAGATGTTGGACAGAGCCAGAGTTAAAATCTTTAATTTTTTCAACGTATTAGTTTCCAAAGTTTTTACAGAACAGATTTTGGAGACAGACTTTTTCATTTTATAAATCATAAAAAGAATAGATACAGCTCCTTTTTCAGCATGTTTGTAAGAAGGAAAAGTCTCATAAATCAGACAATGAACTAGCCTGGAAATCCAGACCCTGATATCTTGAACGATAGAGGGTCTAGCCACGATCATTAGGAATTTCCAACTCAAGGGGCGGCTCCTACTCGTGCATTTCAAATGCCACTGCACGCAGTTGGATAGCACTACAACCAATCAGAGCGATGCAGAAGGTGACGTAAGCCCCGTTCGTTTAGCGAACAGCTGTTAAACTGTTAAATTAAACGTTTGCCGTTGTCGGTCGGCAAAATAGAACATTCCACTTACTTGCTAATGAAAGATTTGAGTGCCATCTTCCAAATCGTTAAGGGTCGAGGCCAAAGCAGTCTCAAACTCACACAACATATCCGCAGCCATCTTTGATGTTTACTATCACGGCTTCGACGTCGCATGTACGTCACTGTCGTCATCCGGTTACGTCCACCCCAGAGTACCATATAAAGGGCTCTGGTGCGCCCATATTAGATAGAACCAATTGAAACCACCAGCCAGATCTCTGGCTTTCTTGATAAAGCTTCAACGGAGCGTGTCCAGACCAACACGCGCAGTAAATTTAATTTGCCAGCGCCTAGTGGCAGGTCTGGGAATGCCAGGCTAACAATGAACAACATATGAACTAATCCTTCTGTAATAACCTTCAGAATAGTGCTAAGAATGATTATGGAAAGTTTAGTTGATGTAAGTGCTTTAGAAGTTGAGATTTTTGTTTCAGAGTATTGAAAAAAACTAATGTTGAAATGGCTGTTAATAATATGGTTGTATAGGAGAAATAATGTAATGGAGGCTAAATAGACACAAATCTCAGAGTTAACCATTACTTGAAATTGATTTATGGATTTGCCAAAACTGAAATGTCTAGCTCAGGTACCTGTGACTGGGCTGTAGGCGTTTCCAATGTTGGTGACGACGCGTTTGTAGACCAGAGGAGTGTGTTGGTTTAAGGGTCCAAAGGTTTGATGGCCAGAAGCCACAAGAGAGGTCGAGAAAGCCACCTGTTTACCTGAGAGAGAGATAAATATATTCAGCTGTTTATCGTCTATCGATCAATTAACATTTATTTAGGTCCAAACTGCTTTACATCAAGGAAACAACGGCCTGTATGGAGTGGAAGCTCAACTGGGAACACTTCAGCAGAGCTTACACTCTATACAGGCTGGCTTTCCTGCCCTTTCCTGCCCTGGCCATAAACCCCATTAAAACCAAGGTCAAGTGGTTTGGTCGTAACCCACCCCTCCAAGATGGTACCATTCTGACTGTTACAGGCCAAAAACTTGAACTAGTGTCCTCCTACAAATACCTGGGAGTCTGGATTGACAGCATCCTCTCCTTCACTGAACATAGTTAGAGGGTTAGGGGGTGATAGGGTTAGGGGGTTAGAGGGTTAGGGGGTTAGAGGGTTAGGGGGTTAGAGGGTTAGAGGGTTAGGGGGTTAGGGGGTTAGAGGGTTAGGGGGTTAGGGGGTTAGAGGGTTAGGGGGTTAGGGGGTCAGAGGGTTAGAGGGTTAGAGGGTTAGAGGGTTAGGGGGTTAGAGGGTTAGAGGGTTAGAGGGTTAGAGGGTTAGGGGGTTAGGGGGAGTCTGGATTGACAGCATTCTCTCCTTCACTGAACATCTGTCCTTTCTGCAGTCCAAAGTAAAAGCCAGACTCAGCTTCCTCTATCGCCGCTCCTCATTCACTGCCTCTGTCAAACGCTCCCTGGTCCAGCTGACTGTCCTTCCACTATTCCATTACAGCGATGTCATCTACAGGTCCGCCCGTAAAGGAGCACCTGAGCGGCTTAACGTCCTCTATCACTCGGCCATCCGTTTTGCAGCTAATGCCCCGTACAGGACCCATCACTGTGACCTCTTCACCTTGGTAAACTGGCCACCCCTGGACATCAGGCACAACATCCACTGGCTGATGCTGTTTTTTAAAACTCTTCTAGGTCTCACTCCTCCCTATCTAACTCAGCTTCTTCACCTGCGCCCCCACCCTACACACAACACCCGTTCTGCCCCCCTCATTCTGTTGAATGCTCCGAGGGCATACTCCTCCCTGGGCCTCCTCCTTCCAGTTTGCAGCCGCTGACAGCTGGAACCAACTTCAAAAATCCCTACAGTTACAATCCTATACCTCTGTTCAGAGCCGGCCCAAGCCTTCAGGGGGCCCTAAGCGAAAAATGATTCGGGGGCCCCTCACCAATGTTAGCGCTGCTGAAACTATAGATCTGTGTTGAATATCTTTCACACACCCAGTGTTTTCCGCTAGTGCCTTCACTGTGCAGCTGTGCGAAAATATTAGACAGCCGAGATTCAGACCCTCCTAGGGGGGTTCGGGGGTATGCCCCCCCGTGAGATTTTTTTAACCTTTTTAAAGTGAAATGCATGAATCTGGTGCACTTTGAGAGGAAAATTTAGAGGCTAAATCTGAGAAATTTTGTGTGAACAAATAATTTGGAGACACTGGGTCAAATGAATTAGAAGCTATTGAAGAAGGACACATGGATTTTCCATAAAAATATTAATATAAAATAAAATATTATGGAGGGTCCTCTGGGTTGGGCTTGGAGCTCTTTTTCTTTTACGGGACATATTTCTCTGTAATATAATGAATGCATTTAAATGCAGTGTGAGGAACGAAGCAGAAGAACTCTGTTGTCCAGCTACTGTATCTTTTTTTTCCACAGACAAGGCTGAAATAGGCTGATATATGATGATAATATCAAACACACAAACTAAAAAAAAAAAAAAAAAAATGTTTTTTTTTTTTTTTTTTAGGGGGCCCCCCAGGCAGTCGGGGGCCCTAAGCGGCCGCTTAGTTCGCTTATGCCTCGGGCCGGCTCTGCCTCTGTTAGACTCTTCAAACAGGCCCTAACTAAATGTATAAAGCACACCTGTAGCTGCTTCAGTCTAAGCTCACCGTGATCTAGTACATTTATCTATTGCTATGCCGTATGTTACTGCTGTTTGTCTAACTTCTGTTGCTATGTTGAATATGTTATTGTTGTCTATGTGTGATTTTACTGGCTATAGTTCAGTGTTGTCTTGTTCTCTCCCTCTCCCCTCTCCCCCCAGGAGGTCATTCACCTCCTACCAGGCCATTGCTTAAATAAGACTTTGTTTCTTGTTCCTGTTTAAATAAAGGTTGATGATGATGATGAACTATAAAATGTAACATACAGTAAAATGAGAACAGTTTACACATCAGCAGGAGGAAAATGTCACAGTGCTAGTGTGTATTAAAGCCTTTCTAAATTAATAAGTTTTCAGGTTAGATTTAAACTGGGCTGCGTCTGTGATGGTGTTAATGTCAGGGGGAGACATGTTCTATATTCTCGGGCAGCAACTGTTAAAGTGAGATCACCCCAAAGTTTGTACCTCGACCGTGGGACTTTAAAAGAAGTTGCTTGGATGACCACAGTGACCTGCTGTCACTTTATCAAGATTTTTTTAAGTAATGAAAATACATTCTGGTTGAAAATGTTTGAACATGTTTTTGTTGAGGAGACGTGATTAATCCACAAACCTTGCAGCTGTTTCTTCAGCTTCTCAACTTCAGCCTGCTGTCTTGCTGCTTGTTCTGGAAAACAACAACACAGATAAAGTGTGTGAGAGAGAGAAGAGAGAGAGAGAGAGAGAGAGAGAGAGAGAGAGAGAGAGAGAGAGAGAGAGAGAGAGAGAGAGAGTTTATTTTTAGTTTATTTATTTAGCACACATTAACAATTAATGGTGCAAGGAGGGAACGAAGCCCAATGGGCTTGTACAGAGTTCCACCCCTATCAATAATCACAATGAAATCATATTCAAGCTAACAAATAAACTCTAGAAATTAAGGAGACAAAGTACATAAATACTCAAAATAATCAAAAATAGATGGGAAAAAAATTTGATAAATACATGTCAAAGATAATGAAAAAATTAGAAAGAAAAAGAAAAAAGCAAAGGAGAAGACAGGAGGTTATTAGAAGATTCACAAAAAGATAAGGTGTTTTTTAAGCTGCTTTTTAAAGAGTGAGTGGGATGATATGGATCTTAAAAGGGGAGGTAAGACATTCCATAATGCCGGGCCTCTATAATATATACTAAATTGATGATGTGATGTGCGGGAAAAGGGTAAAGATAAGTTGTTATTGGTGCTCTGTCTAGTGCGATATGAATGTACGTTAAATGAATAAGTAAACAAAGTCTGAAAGCTTTCCGGGAGATCTTGGTTTCTGTAAATAAACTTGTGAATGAATAAACATATGAGATAGATATTCAATTTGTGAATTGGAAATATATAAAAATTAATAAAAAGTGGTGCTGACGGAGCATATCTATTTGAATGTGAGATGAATCTTAAGAATCGCTTCTGAATAATACATAATTTTTTGAGATGGTAGGGATATGAAGCTGCCCAGACCAGATTACAGTAGTTCAGGAAAGGAAACAAAAAACTATAATATAACGTTAAATGGGCAGAAGGATGAATTAAAGGACAAACTTTCCTTAATATGCCCATCATCTTTGTGGACCTTTTGCAAACCAGGTCAATGTGATTTTACCAATTAAGTCTTTCATCAACTAGAACTCCCAAAAATTTGGTAGCCTTTACTTGCATAATTTCTGATAAGTTAATAAGTACTTTTGCTTGTTCTTTGGGGTAAGACTTGTTTATGTTGCAAAAGATCACAAAGTTACATTTCTTCACATTAAGTGTTAATTTATTAATTTGAAACCATTTGGCAATAGAGCATAATTCATCATTCACACAGTCAATCAAATAATTAAAGTCATTATGAGTTGCTATGAGATTAGTGTCATCAGCAAATAATATAGGAAAAAGATGTTTGCAAGACATGGCTAAATCGTTTATATAGATCAAAAATAATAAAGGGCCCAGTATTGAGCCCTGTGGCACCCCATGTATAATTCTGGACTTGGTAGAAGAATAGAGATAGAGAGAGAGAGAGAGAGAGAGAGAGAGAGAGAGAGAGAGAGAGAGAGAGAGAGAGAGACAGATGTGATGATTTCCACGCATCTTGCAGCTTATCCTCCTGTTTGTCCAGTTTTGCTGCTTGTCCTCAAAATATAAATACAACGTTTGATTTCACTTCCAAAGCGTTTACATTGGGCTTGACTTTCTTTCTCTCTGTTATTTTAAAAGTCATCCCTATAATTTATATGAGACTGTCCACCGCGACCCATTACGTCACCGCGACCCATTACGTTCAAGCACCACGTACATTTGAAGAAACAATTGCTGAAGGATTCTCGTTGGTCTGAGGTGGAAGTGGAATATTTCCTTGCAAATTTGTACGGATGAAAATATTCAAAAACAATCGTTTAGCCTACAAGTAGCTTATGCTCCAAATCCCAAACGTGCACAGTGACGTAGGGAAGGAGCAACTGTACTCAGGACCAGATCTTTAGGTGTTGTGTTAATACAGGCCAGCAGGGGAGTAGGGAGGGAGAGGGGGGGGGGCAATCGTACTTGAGTACGGTACAGGGCAACTTTGCCTGGTGTGAGTGCGCCCTTAGAAGAAGTTGCTTGGATGACCACAGTTAGATTTAAACTGGGCTGCGTCTGGGATGGTGTTAATGTCAGGGGGAGTGACATGTTCGACCACCCCAAAAGTTTGTACCTCGACCGTGGGACTTTAAAAGAAGTTGATTGAAAATCCACAGTGAAAATGTTTGAACAGGTTTTTGTTAGAGGAGGAGACGTGAATCCACAAACCTTGCAGCTGTTTCTTCAGCGTCTCAACCTCAGTCTGCTGATCTGAAAAAGAAAACACAGATAAGTTTGAGAAAGAGAGAGGGGGAGAGGGAGGGGGAGAGGGAGAGGGAGAGGGGTGAGGGAGGGAGAGAAAGAGACACAGATGTGATGATTTCCACACACCTTGTAGCTGATCCTCCTGTTTGTCCAGTTTCGCTGCTTGTTCTGAAAAAAATTATAAAAAGTTTGATTCTCAGCAATTTTTAATAGTTGAGCACATATACAGGTCAAGCCTTGTATAAAGCGAGCAGATTTGCCCACTCCATACATAAGTGTTTAAACTTGAACATTTTCCCTAAATTTGGAACAAACAACTCTTAACCACTACACCACGAGCAAACAAATACCAATTTTTTCATCGACTTTTAAGACTTCATCTACTTCCATTGCAAGTTGTGAACCAATTCATCTTTGTAGCACACTATTATCCTGACAGACACTGTACCTTTATTCTCTGCTTGCAGGTATTTCATCTCCACCTCCTGCTTAGCCAGTGAGGCGGTGATCTCTCTCAGTGCAGCGTGGACGTCCTGCAGACACGGCTGTTGGTCTGACACAATTGTTATCTCATTGGCGTAGACGGAACAGACGAGCATCAAAACCACAAGGACCTTCATCATGACGCTGATGGTTTAACTGTGTGATGTGTTAACCTGTGATGTGTTTATGTAGAACAGCAGAAAGAGGCGTGGAGGAAAAGGAGACCTATATATGAACATAAGAGGCTCCATCTCAAACAACCTGTTCTCTGAGTATGTCAGACTTCAACATTTTTCACCTGAGGGAGTTTGGGAGGAACCTCTGTGACTTCCCAGAAGGGTTTGACTGTGGAATGTTCAAACCTGGTTGGTCTGGTTTCTGTGCTGCTCAGAAAACCACGTGACACTCTTGTTGGCATGTGATGGAAATACCTTTTCAGACTGTTATTCACAGCACAGGTGTTCCAGTCTTATTGAGATTGAAACAGTTCAAGTCCAGTGAATGGTTATATTAACAATAAATGTCAAAATAATGTAAATGTATTTCATTGTTGCAAACAATTGGTCCAGGTGGACTTTCCCAACTCCAGGGGCGGCACCTACTCGTGCATCTCAAACACCACTGCACGCAATTGGATAACACTACGACCACATTTAAGTGACGAGGCTAGTATCCGCATCAATCTTTGTCGTCATCCGGTTAGGTCCGCCCCAGAGCCCCATACATAGGGCTCTGGCCCCGCCCATATCAGATAGAACGATTTGATTGGTTGTGAACTGTGTTGTTTTTTCAGTATTGGGAGGTACAAGACCCCTCCAAAGAATGGGTGATTTTGCCCATTAATAAAGTATTACACAGTGTTGTGTTGGTAAAGAATGTGATAACACATAATGTAGAAGTCTTCCTGTCCGTCTCTGCTTCGTAGAGATCAGGGAAGAGAAGCGAGGGCTGGGATCTGACCCTAGTGTTTCCTCACTCTTATGCTGCTGTGATTCCCCGAACACACATGAGCCTCGTTCGACTTGGAGCCGTCATGCTCAGACCTGCGCAACTATGAAGCGCGTCTTGCTGAGCGCACAACAGAAATGCTGCAAAAATGCTGCGCGCTCAGCAAGCCGAGCATCATAATTGCCCAAGTCTTAGCAAGACGCGACATCTCAAACGAGGCTACTATCATTTGGCAGCTGTACTTTCAGCTTGACAGAGTCCGGCCCTTGAGTTCAGATCGTGTAAGATCTTAAGAAATAAATGGTACAAATGATGAGAATACAGCTTTAATTCTGCTAGTTTAACATAATATCTTGAAGGGATCTTTGCTCTTAAACTGATTGTGTTAATATGTTGCTGGTTTGTGTTTCTGGTACTGAGGAAATATTAAAAGAAAAAAATTAAGTGAGTTTGTGAGGAACCTCTGTGACTTCCCAGAAGGGTTTGACTGTGGAATGTTCAAACCTGGTTGGTCTGGTTTCTGTGCTGCTCAGAAAACCACGTGACACTCTTGTTGGCATGTGATGGAAATACCTTTTCAGACTGTTATTCACAGCACAGTTGTTCCAGTCTTATTGAGATTGAAACAGTTCAAGTCCAGTGAATGGTTATATTAACAATAAATGTCAAAATAATGTAAATTACTTTATTTACTTTATGCTTTTCTGCTGCAATGGAACTAAATGAAGCTTTGAAGTTGATGCAAGCAATTGGTCCAGGTGTCCCAATCTTCAGTTGATGACTTCCAAACCCTGTGTCTGTATGAAAGCAGAGTTGGAATGGATTGTGTTACTACTACACCCTCTGAAGCATTATGAGGACAGTACTGCAGGCAATAGTAGATTTATATTATTGATTGATTATTTTAATTTAAAAGCACATTGAGAAAATTACAATAAAAAACTGGAAAAATGGTAGCCTTGAAATCCAGACCCACATCTAAAACAATGTAGGGTCTGTCAATGAGCAATAGACCTTCCCAACTCAAGGGGCGGCACCAACGCATGCATTTCAAATACCACTGCACGCAATTGGATAACACTACGACCACATGTTTTAAGTGTTGAGGCCAAATCAGTTTCAAACAATGTATCCGCATCCATCTGTATTGTTTACTATCACCACTTGTAATGGAAGTTTTTATCTGTCATACTGCATTGTGGATCTTATCACAACCATGTTAATAATTACCCTCTGTTATCAGAAAAAAATGATTCTCACCATTTCATTCAGTTTGTTTTCTCTTTCAACCTGTTGATATTTAAATGAACCAACAATATTAATGAAACGTCCAGAGAAGCTTTGCAGTGAAGTTTAATGACAAAGGAATCAGACAAATTACATGACATGAAACGTGTCTTCATTCAGTTGCAGATTTGAACTTTTATGACTATTATGCTTTTATATGAAGGAAACTGAGAAGTTAAGATACTTTGCTACAGTGATTCAGATTAAGATTATGGTCTTTTAAGCACCAGAATTATTAAATAAATTAAAACCCTGCATTAACATCATGTAGATGAAGATGTTTGTGTCTTACATGTTGAAAAGCAGATGTCCACTGAAGGTGGTGTGGTGATTGTAACTGTCATACGCTGTTGCGCCACCCCACAGACGCACAGACACAACATCTCCAGCCTCCAGAAGCAGTGAGGCGCCGTTAGAAGCAGAGGCTGCATGGGATGGCTGGAGCTCAAATGCGAGGAAGATGTGCTCTTTGTTCTTGAACAAAACAGCACCGTTGGGTTTACCTCCGGGTCCATAAACGTGCCACTCGAAGTGATAGGCTCCTTTCAGCGGTGCAGTAAAAGCACCTGTGGAAATTTGTTATTATTGTGCTCAGAATGATTATGGTAAGTTTGGTTCATGTAAGTGCTTTAGAAGTTGAGATTTTTGTTTCAGAGTATTGAAAAAACTAATGTTGAAATGATGGCTGTTAATAATATGGTTGTATAGGAGAAATAATGTAATGGAGGCTAAATAGACACAAATCTCAGAGTTAACCATTGCTTGAAATTGAATTATAGTTTTGCCTATCGCCTTAAATGGAGAACATTCAGTTCAGGTACCTGTGACTGGGCTGTAGGTGTTTCCAATGTTGGTGACGACGTGTTTGAAGACCAGAGGAGCGTTTCTGTTAAAGGGTCCAATGGTTTGACGGCCAGTATCCACAAGAGAGGCAGAGAAAGCCACCTGTTTACCTGAGAGAGGGAGAGAGAGAGAGAGAGAGAGAGAGAGAGAGAGACAGAGAGACAGAGAGAGACACAGAGAGAGAAACACAGTCATGGGAAAAAATTAGGACACCCCATTAAATATTCAGTTTTTCTTTAAGCAAGGTTCACATATCGATGTCTAATCTTGTTTTTATTTATCTCTGGAAGAGAAAGTGATCTAACTGCAGGTAAACATATTAAACAAAAGACATCAACATGAATTCTAACTTAGGAAGAAGTTAGGACACACTGCCCCCTAATACCTAGTGTAAGTAAGACGCTGCTTGTAACCCTCTACTGGTCCGGCCCACTTGAGATCAGAGGGGCTGTATGTGGCCCCCGAACCAAAATGAGTTTGACACACATGTTCTATAGTCTCGGACAGTGAGATCACCCCAAAGTTTGTACCTCGACAAATTTGTCCAGATGAAAATATTCAAAAACAATCGTTTAGCCTACAAGTAGCTTATGCTCCAAATCCCAAACACACACAGTGACGTAGGGAAGGAGCAACTGTACTCAGGACCAGATCTTTAGGTGTTGTGTTAGTACAGGCCAGCAGGGGAGTGGGGGGGGGGAGACAATCGTACTTCGTACTTCAATCGTACGATCACCCCAAAATTCCTGCTGTCACTTTATCAAGATTTTTTTAAGTAAGGAAAATATATTCTGGTTGAAAATGTTTGAACATGTTTTTGTTAGAGGAGACGTGAATCCACACACCTTGCAGCTGTTTCTTCAGTTTGTCAACCTCAGTCTGCTGATTTGCTGCTTGTTCTGGAAAAAAAACAGATAAAGTTTGAGAAAGAGAGAAGGAGGGAGCGAGGGAGAGAGACAGGGGGAGGGAGAGAGAGACACAGATGTGATGATTTCCACGCACCTCGCAGCTGATCCTCCTGTTTGTCCAGTTTCGCTGCTTGTTCTGAAAAAAAGTAAATAAGTTTGATTCCACTGCAGCAGCAGTTTGGAGAGTTTTACATATTTGATCTGAATAAATTCCTTAGAAAAAATAGCCCAGCTTTAATATTTGAGCATATTAATGCAATGTAGGGGAGAACGGGGTAATTTGTCACACGGTTTGGTTGTCACAATCGTTATATCTCGGAACCAGAAGGCGCTGTCTGTGAAATTTTGGTATGTAAATATCCAGAATTGGGATCAGAGGTCACCTACATAGTCTTCCTTGGAGTTAGACTGCTGAATTTGAGGTGAGACGACTGTTAGTGTTTTTCATGTCAAATTGAAAATATTTAGCTCCTCAATATTTTTCTTCTAGGCTTTTACACAATGGGTTTATAACAAAACACTTGTTACCCATACAAAGTGTGAAGGGTAAACTATAGTTTCGATTGTGGTTAACAAGCTAATTAGTTGTCAGATGGTTGTTGGCCTTGATGCTAGCAAGAAATTCAAGTTGGGGTTGGTCGTCACATTTTTAGGGGGGTTGGTTGTCACATGTTATCTCAAGGCTGCAGCCAGAAAAGTAACCCAATAATGAAAGAAAGTGTCAAGCTGTATCCTCACTGACACCCCAGAGAAGGAAATAATAGAGCAGGAAAAGGCAGCTAGCATGCAAAGAGAAAAGGGCAACAAAATCAAAACAACCCAGGGCATCCCAAACTAGACCAGCTGCCAAGGCTACAGTAAGTTATGTAGGCCTATTTGTCAACTTGACAATGCAATTAAACTTTCAAATTTAGTTCTACTTGCTTGCCTTCTTTTTAAGATTATTCCCATTAAGATAACATTGTGACAAACAACCCCATAGTGTTTGACAACCGACCCCTTGATGGGGTTGGTTGTCACAATGTGTAAGGGTGTCTTTGATGATTAATTTCTTCTTTATCACAATAAGATAGAAAAAGTGAGGGATAGACATTTCAAGCCAACACCTTAAGCTTCAATTTAATGTAGGAATGACTATTGAAAGATGTTTTTTTTGTTTTGTTTTTTCTCCTTTATTTAACCTCGAAAGATCAATTGAGGGGTGACCCTCTTTTACAATGACGTCGAGTTTGTACAGATACACAATATACAATGAGAATACATAACAAGTTTACACACACACACACACACACACACACACACACACACAAACACACACACACACACACACACACACAGACAACAACAATTTAAAACATTAAGATCAATTGAATGAAAGAGACAATAGCCTGATTAAAACAGTTACAAGTGGAGTGGGACTGATTCAAAATAATGATATTAAATTGGTTAACAGTTATGAGTGTATTTATTTTAATTGTATGTTGTAGGCTGTTCCAGGAGTCAGGGGCACTGTGGCTAAAAGCAGTTTTACCAAGCTCAGACCGGGCATAGGGAACATATAACATGAGCATGTCAGTTGAGCGGGTTTGATAAAGCCCATCTGAAATAAGCAGCATTTCTGTCAAGTAGAGTGGCAGCTTTCCGGTCAGGGCTTTATATATAAAAATATGCCAATGTGCATCACGTCTCTCCTTAAGGGAGGACCACCCAACCTTTTCATATAAAACACAATGGTGTGTATCATAAGCATCTCCTGTAATGAATCTCAAAGCAGAGTGAAATACAGAGTCTAGGAGTTTAAGACATGAACGAGATGCATGCCGATAAACCACATCACCGTAATCAAGGACAGACATAAAAACTGCCTCAATAATCCTTTTCCTACTGAACAACGGGAAGGTGGCTTTATTCCTATAAAAATATCCAATCTTTTGTCGCAGACGACAGACAATATTTTTTATGTGAAATGTAAAAGAGAGTTTTTCATCTATCTAGATGCCAAGATAGTTATATTCAGTGACTCTTTCAATATGAGATCCATTATTTGTGTGAATAATAAGATCATTAAAATGTGTAATTCTTGCTCTGGAAAAACACATATATTTAGTTTTTTCTGTATTAAGAACAAGCCTGAGATCCACTAGACAGTTCAGTGTCGTCCGCATACAAATGGGCATGGCAGTTTTGTAGTGATGAAACAATGTTATTGGTGTAAATTGTGAATAGGACTGGACCTAAAATTGAGCCCTGCGGAACACCATTTGTAACTGTTAAAAACTCAGTTTGGTGGCTTCCCAGTTTTACTGACTGCTGTCTATCAGAGAGATGGTCCCTAAACCAGCTACATGTAGAATAATCAAAACCAATTTCATGCAGCCTCTGTAAAAGCAAATGGTGATCTAAAGTATCAAAGGCTTTTGACAGATCAACAAAAAGTGCTGCACAGTAGGGCTGGGCGATATGGACCAAACCTTATATCACGATATAGGTAATTTTATATCACGATATGGATATATATCACGATATAGTATTTTTCCTTAAAATTCAATGGATTACAATAACCGTACTGAACTTTAATCACATTAGATTATTTTCATTTTTGCTTGGAACTTAAATGTCCATACAAAAGAAAAACAGGTGCAAAATACCACACCAGTCTGGCTTTAGTCAGTCAGTGCAAAATAAAAATGACAGCATCAACCAAAGAGCCTACATTTTCCAATTGATAGTAGCCTATATCAAAATAATGAAAGACTTGAATTTTCCTGCAGTATTTGCTCATCTTCATTTAAAAAAGCTGTCAAAATTAACTAATGAGCAAATGTCTGGTAATACTTTAACTCCAGCTTCAACACAAATAATATTTTCAAGTTTGACATGTTTTAAAGTTACATAAAACCAGCCTTGCTGGCTGTCTCCAACAATAACAGCACGGGGGTGAAGCCCCGAGTAGGCTAAAGATGTCATTATTAGCCAGCTAGCTCACGAGAGCTAACCCATGTAGTTTGCGGCTTAAAACAAGCCAACTCTGCGTCATGGCAACAGCACGCTGAAGCAGCAAGCAAGTTTCCTTTGCCCAATGAAATGTTTGACCGTTAAAAGCTGCTCTGCCACCGTGACACGGAGTTGGTTTGTTAACTTTAGTGACGGCGCACCGAAGCTAGACCATGAGCTAGACAGCTAGAGCAATAGATGAGGCTTCTTCTGTTGCGGGTAGAGAAGCTGTATTGCAGCCCAGAGCCCCCGTGTGGCGCGGCGGTGTAACTGCAGTGTAACTATAGGGACTCGGAGGGACAGCTGCCTCCCGCTCCATATATGCTCCAGCCACATGAACTTTTTTTCTCCGCGATATAAACGGTATGGCCAAATCTCTCCTTTCATATCGTCCACGATATGATATCGTCATATCGCCCAGCCCTACTGCACAGTGCATTTTTTTATCGATAGCTGTAACAATGTTGTCTAAGACCAAAGTGACAGCAGATACAGTACTGTGGCCTGCCCTAAAACCAGATTGAAAAGGGCTCAAAATGGAAGCACTGGATAAAAAGGTTTTCAACTGAGTATTAATGACTGATTCTAGAATTTTTGCCAGGCATGGGAGTTTGGAAATTGGCCTGTAATTATTGAGATCACTTTTGTCACCCCCTTTATGTAATGGAATGACGTGAGCTTTTCTCCAGACTTTAGGAACAATACCAGAGGAGATGGAAAGATTAAAAATATGGGTTATTTGTTTTGATATGATAAGAGCAGAGAGATTGATTGAAAATGGGTCCAAATTGTCCTCTCCCATGTA
Source organism: Hyperoplus lanceolatus (assembly GCA_026929865.2). Lineage (NCBI taxonomy): Eukaryota > Metazoa > Chordata > Actinopteri > Uranoscopiformes > Ammodytidae > Hyperoplus > Hyperoplus lanceolatus. Next base: position 60,745 of record CM049407.1, read on the forward strand.
CTTCCTGGGGTTGATGGCTAGAAGCGCATCTACAACAATACTTGTTGGAACTTGAACAAGGCTGAAGAGAGGAGTTTTAGAGACAGGTGGTATGCTATTTTTATTTCTGATAAGGTTTAGGTGATAAGCAATTCTCACTAGAATAAAAAGTGTGCCTACTTACCCCGTTCTCCCCTATAAAGCAAGCAGATGTGCCCACTCCCATATACATTTGTGTTTAAACTTGCACATTTGGAACAAACAACTCTTAACCACTACACCACAAGCAAACAAACGATAGTTACGTATGTAACTACGGTTCTATGAGTTCCGGATGACCGCCAGAGGCGGTGCTTACAGCACTGGATGTTCCATCGCGCGCATGCGCAGGTCGAGATCTTTATACCAACAAAGTCACCTGTGACACCTGGGTGACTCCGGGAATGTATATATTCCGGAAGTCACCAGAGGTTCTGTTCCAACTGGATCTTCTCGCGGTGTCTGAGAAGTCTGAGTGACAGAGAACTCTGGCGGTCATCCGGAACTCATAGAACCGTAGTTACATACGTAACTATCGTTCTATTTCGTTCCTACTGACCGCCAGAGGCGGTGCTTACAGCACTGGATGACTTATACCAAAAAGGTCACGAAGAGTACTCATCAATTAAGGGCTTGCAACCATCAACAAGACAGCTGTCATCCCACCGGATGAGGTGCAGCAACATTTACTCTGTAGAGCCGCGCAACGTACATGATGAAGACCATGTAGCCGTGGCGCAAATGTCCTGCCGTGAAATCCGCTTCAAGGCAGCCCCTGATGTAGCCATACTCCTGGTAGAGTGGCACTCAACGGCCAAGGCATGGGGAGCCCCTGTGCTCTATATGCATTCAAGACCACCTCCACAAGTCAGTGGGAGTGTCTCTGTTTGGACAGGGCAGTCCCCTTCCTGCAGCTCCCATAGCAGACAAAGAGGTATTTGTCTTACGCAAGCTGGTTGTTGCCACAACCTATGCCCTATCGTTTGGATAGGAAGGATGGATTTGGCGAGACCACCACTCCTGACCCTTCTGCATGCCAGAGCAAGCACGCCTGGCTCACTGCCGAGGCATGGAGTTCACCGACCGATTGCAGTCGCAATGGCAAGGAGGAATGCCGTCTTCATAGACAGCCGCGTCAGGTCTGCCTGACTCAGCGGCCCAAATGGGGGTAGACCTAAGGCCCTCAGGACTACTTGTAAGTCCCATGATGGTGCCCTCAGGGGTCATGGTGGCTGAATGAAGCCTCTGACCTGACTAGGTAGTGGGACCCTACCGTCTGGTTGTCCACCCCTGCATGTGCGGCCGATATCGCAGCCACATAGACGCACAGGGTGGAAGCAGCTGTCCTGCTGCCCAACACAGACTGCAGAAAGTGTAGTATCACTATCACTGAACAAGTCCATGGGACTTCGCCATGTGCCATGCACCACTGTGAAAACAACTTCCACCTGTCTGCATAGCGCCATGTAGTGGCGAGTGCCCCTGAAGTTAAAACGGTATGGACCTCTGACTGGTCGCAATACGTCAACAGTGGGTCCTGGCTACCAGGAGCCCCACGCACAGCTGCAGGCGCCCCGAGTTCGGGTGCCACATGTGTACGCCTACCTGAGACAGAAGGTCCTGTCTCCCTGGAAGGCACCAAGACTCTCCTTGAGGAGTTTAGTAACGCTGGGATCCATGGCCTTCCTGGCCAATGTGGAGCCACCAAACGTAGGCTGTAACTGCAATGCTGGACCCCATCCAGTGTTGTCAGCAACAAAAGAATTGTAGGAAATGCATAAAGCAGGCTGACTGGCCAAGCATCAGCCAGAGCATCCTGCCTTAGGGGACTGGTCCTCTCCATCTAGGAGAACCCAGGGGGACAGTGGGTCTTCTCTTCGGACGCAAAGATATATGCCACCGCCCTGCCATACTCTTCCCAATCATGCTCACCACCTCCGGATGGAGTCTCCACTCCCCGGGGGTGGCCCTTTTCTATCGCTGTGTTCCGGACACCTGGAACTTGGACAGCTTAGATAATGATGATTAGATAATGCTGAGGTCAGCATACTTATCAGTCAAAGGAAGAGGCTGTACTCCAGCAGCCTCCATTGCATGAAGTGCTGAGTAGCTGCTGAACGGTAGCTACGCGCTACAGAGAAAGGCAGGCTTGTATGGCCGCCGAGTCGAGCACCAGCTGAGCTGTAATGGTGGCAGGGATGCTGCCACACACTGTTTAATATGCGCAGAGCCAGGGACGGCCCAAACGGAAGAACCCTGAACTGGTACACCTTGCCCAGAAATGCAAAGGGGGGGGCCACCTGTGACATTGGGCAGTAGGGACTTGAAAGTAGCAACTTTCAGGGCTATGAACAACCCAGTCCGCCTGAGCGAAAGACTGGAGGACCCCTGCAACACGCAGCATGGGGAAAGGAAGAATCGTGAGGCCCTGATTCTGCCGTCTTAGTCCAGAACGGGGCGACCCCGCCCCAACTCCTGGTACCTGAACTTCCTACCGAGCATCGAGTAGCACCCCCAAGGACTCTGGGGGAGGGCGGAGGCTGGACGCCGACCTCCTGGCGCCTGAAATGCAGCTGTAGCGCAGTGTTACGGCACTGTACAGAATGTGCTGAGAAGCACTGGCCCCTTGATTGTCCACCTGAACGTGGTTGAAGCTATTGGCACGGGGTACCACAGAGGTTCCCAGCCTGGATCAGGCAGAGGTGCACGTCGCAGCGTGCAACTACTGTCTAGCCTGGTCAACCTGGACACTTCGCACCGGGCCTGAAGAGCAGCTGGCCGAACGTCTGGCCTGGGATCACTGGAAGAGAATGGAGGGTCTGTCGACACACCTCCGACTGGGACGACGCCACAGTTGACATCAACCTGCCTAGCTCCCTAAGTCATAATGCAAAGTCTGCAGTGAAGCATCACTGAGGGTCCATGCTGAGTGACCAGCACCTGACCCCTGTATGGTTTGCGACCGAGTCAGGACTGTGTGAGAAAGCAAATTCCCAGATGGCCCACACAGGCAGCAATGTCGTAACTCCTAGTAAGGAGGTCGCCTGAAATCCGGCACTGGGGCCGAGGGCAGCGCACATCGGCTCTCAGAGCCTCGTCTGGGGAGACAACCAGGGATGCTATAGCAGGCTCAATCGGAGCTAACCAGTCCAAGCCATAACTATCAGCATTGTGCATGGCTGCCAGAGCTCTGCTGTCACTAGTGTGATGGGAGAGAGCCCTTAAATCTGGCCAGCATCTACGGAGCTCTGTGGAATAAGGCTCAGAGGGCATTCGTGGGTGCAGATGAAACCAGAGCTTCATCTAACCCCATACTTGGCAAGTCACGGACGGACACTGACCCTCTAGCTGAGCTGCCCACCTGTATAACATTACAGGACGCAGCTGTGGACAGCATGTCATCCCCTGAGTAGGAAGGATGCACAGCCGCAAGGCTACTCACTGCTGCTGGCACCCTGAGCTGGTTGGAGGCTAGCAGGAGAGCTTCTACCTAGCAAGCCTCAGTGCCTGAGGCATGAAACTACGGTTCATGCATGGGTTATCTGACAGTGCTTTCCTCAGGTGCTCACCCCGAGACCTGCAGGGCACTTCTCATGGCCATACTCCACTGTAGGGAGGCCATGAAGGCATCACAATTATGGTTGTTTAGCATGTCAGCAATTTAGCAGGCTAGGCTAAATGAATTAGTAGCCTACTCAACCAAGCTTTAGGTGCAAGCACCAGAGCAACGGAGCGACACCCTTAAAGTAACAGTGACGGCGACCTTAGGAGGCCTAAGCTGCCCCTTGTCGAGCCAATTAAAATATGCATCTGTTAAAGGTATGCAACCGGGCTTCAGGCGAGAGCAACCGAGCCACGGTGCGACACCGCTAGAATAAAATGGTGGCGGTGTAAGACTATGCTGCCCACTGGCGAGCATAATTACAGTAGGCTAGGCAATCGAGCTTTAGGCGAGAGCACCCAAGCAAAAATGCGACCTGTTGCATCCGATTAAGGTATGCAACCGGGCTTCAGGCGAGAGCAACCGAGCCACGGTGCGACACCGCTAGAATAATACAGTGGCAGCGCAAAACTATGCCGCCCACTTGCGAGCAAATACAGTAGCCTGCGCAGACACGACAACTGTGTGACAGCTACAATAACACAGTGAAGGCGACCTTTGGAACCATAAGACGCTCACTGGCTAGCAACTAATGTATGCAACCGGGCTTTAGGCGAGAGCAACCGAGCCTCGGTGCGACACCGCTAGAATAATACAGTGGTGGTGTAAACTATGCCGCCCACTGGCGAGCAAGTTACAGTAGGCTAGGCAATCGAGCTCTAGGCGAGAGCACCCAAGCCGAGAGCGCACCCACACAGTTCAAATGAATTCAGTTTACTTAAGAAGGGGACAGTGCAAATCAATAAACCACATGATCATACATGGGTTAAAAAAATGCTAGAATTAGCCAATTAAGCTATTCTCTATCTGTAGTCCCCTGGCAGTGTCAGCGGCTCTTGGTAACCCCAGCCGCCCACTGGAGCAATCACTATAGGCACTGTGGACAGCATGTCATTGAGCCTTAGGCGAGAGCCCAAGCAATAATGCGCCTTAATAACACAGTGACGGCCGCATGAGCTACCGCAACGGTGCGACACGGCTATAATAACACAGCGGTGTGAAACTAAGCTGCCAACTGGCGCCACACTACAGCAGCCTACACACGAGCAACAGTGTGACACGGCTAAATAACACGGTGAAGGCGATTTAGGAAACTAATTCGTCCACCGGCGAGCAATACAGCAGCATACAGTGTATACAACAGCATACCAGTGTGTGGCACGCACACGATTGGTGCGACACAGCTCAAATACAACAGTGAAAGAGACTTCTGCACCCGAAGCCGCCCACCTGACGAGCAAATTAAGTAGCCCATGCAGCCGCTCTAGGCTACTCACAGCGACAATGCTACTAAGTAGGCTACTGTGGCGGCGGCTTGGAGCTTCCCAAGCCGCTCGCTGTCGATTAAATCAAAGTAAGCAACCGGTCTAGGCGAACTTATCACCCGATCAACAGTGCAACAATGCTAGAAAGACAACAGCCTACATTCGAGCATACAATTAACAACCGGGCTTAGCGAAAAACACGCAAGCAACGGCGAACGAAAGAATAACATGGCGACTGTGAACCCAGCCGCCGCCTGATCATAATCAAGCAAGGTGGAAAGGTGATAGTAGCTTCCGCGGTAGCCTCGGGCTACGCGTAGCCTTCACACTTTACTCACCCCTTACCGGCCGCAGCCAAGTCGAACGAATTGCAAGTCGCAGCCCTTGGTGGTCGAAGTCAAATCGAAGCACCAACCCTTAGGTAGGAGCTACTTGCGACAAGCTAATGGTATATTATCACACGACAATGTGTGAGACCTGCTAGTCCGCGAGAAAATAGAAGGAACAGAACCTCTGGTGACTTCCGGAATATATACATTCCCGGAGTCACCCAGGTGTCACAGGTGACTTTGTTGGTATAAAGATCTCGACCTGCGCATGCGCGCGATGGAACATCCAGTGCTGTAAGCACCGCCTCTGGCGGTCAGTAGGAACGAAATAGAACACCAATTTTGCATCAACTTTTAAGACTTCATCTACTTCCATTGCTAGAAAAAAGCTTAAAGTTGTGAACCAATTCCTCTTTGTAGCACACCATTATCCTGACAGACACTGTACCTTTATTCTCTGCTTGCAGGTATTTCACCTCCAGCCTGGTCTCAGCCAGTGAGGCGGTGATCTCTCTCAGTGCAGCGTGGACGTCCTGCAGACACGGCTGTTGGTCCGACAGAGTCTTTTTCTCTTCAGCGTAGACGGAGCAGACGAGCATCAAAAGCACAAGGACCTTCATCATGACGCTGATGGTTGAACTGTGTGATGTGTTAACCTGTGATGTGTTTATGTAGAACAGCAGAAAGAGGCGTGGAGGTTTTCTGAGTATTTCCTTATTCCAAGAAACATAAACACACTGACAACATCTTTCACTTGAGGAAGTTTGTGCCAACCAGTGGTGGGAAGTAAGTAAAGCATGAACAGGAAAAGAAAAGCAAAGGTTTGTTCAGATCCAGTGTCATCAAATCAGACAAAGACTTCATTCAGGCGCCATTATATCTCCATAATACATACATTCATGGTACATGTTTGGGTGAAATGTTCTTTAGACATTTGCCTTTCTAACTGGACAGTCCAATGTTCAACAGAACCAACAAGTCAACAGAACCAACAAGTCAACAGAACCAACAAGTCACAACTTAAATGATCAACTCCTTCTTTTGAATTAATTAATATTAAATGTAAGGTAAACAGTAAGGCTTTTATTCGTAGCTCAAAAAAATATTTCCAAAGTTTATGAATAAACTCTGTCTAAAGATTGTAAAGTGCAGCTTCCTTGAAGTCTTTAGCTTAAAGTGTTCAGTGGTTTAAGTCTGGACGTCTGTGACCCTGAATGTGGCCGTACATCATCCTGCTGATGAATGAATGAAGTTATTGTGAGCATGAAAACATGGAGCCACGTGAGGGTGAAGGATTGCATGGTTGATGTGTTATATTAACTGATGCATTACTTCCAAGCTGCACATCCTGCAGGTCTGTGACTTTGCAAATATGAACAATGAGCAATATGAACACTTCCTGATTTCATCATAATCACCATCAACTTCCTGGTGCACACACCTCTAGTCAGCAAACAGCTAAGGTCAGAATATGGTTCACTTCTGTTTAATCAAACATTTGCACTATGGACCCTCTTTAAAACGGTAAATAGTAACGCAAAGCCCTGGATAGATAGATAGATAGATAGATAGATAGATAGATAGATAGATAGATAGACAGATAGATAGATAGATAGATAGATAGATAGATAGATAGACAGATAGATAGATAGATAGATAGATAGATAGATAGATAGATAGATAGATAGATAGACAGATAGATAGATAGATAGATAGATAGATAGATAGATAGATAGATAGATAGATAGATAGATAGATAGATAGATAGATGGATAGATAGATAGATAGATAGATAGATAGATAGGAAGGCAAAGCCCTGGATAGATAGATAGACAGATAGATAGATAGATAGATAGATAGATAGATAGATAGATAGATAGATATATAGATAGATAGATAGATAGATAGATAGATAGATAGATAGATAGATAGATAGATAGATAGATAGATAGATAGATAGATAGGAAGGCAAAGCCCTGGATCTACCAGTTATTCTTTGTTACTTCTCTCACCTATTGTCATGAAGGCTGGGTCATGACCCAAAGAACTAGATTACATGAGAGGCGGAAATGGGTTTTCTCAGGAGTGTGAGAAGCTCAGTCATCCGTGACTCTGAGTAGATCAAGATATCAAGATGGTTGGTAATGACATTTTCACGTCTCACGCTTTAACAATAAGATATTAAAGAAGAAGAATGTATGAGAGAAGACACAAGAGAGGAGAGCCACCTCAGAGAGGAGAGCCACCTCAGAGAGGAGAGCCACCTCAGACCTGAATAAATACAAATAATAGTGTAAATAAAATGTATACAAAGAACAATAGTGTGTAGTGTTCAAATCTGTATTCCTCTACTACTTCTGTACTTATTTTAGCTGAACGCATTCAAATTTGAACCATTCAATTCTAACGGGAGGACATGTAGAACAGACTGAAGAATACGCTCACAGGAGGCTGAAGGTAAGCATTGGTTCATCATGAAGTTCACTTGTGGGGTGGAGGTGGTGATAGCTATAATGTAAGCTTTTTGAGCAAGCTTTTGTCCTGCTGGCTAGTTCAGCTAACCTCAGTAATTTTAGATTTAGTATGTAAACAAAGCCAGCCTCTCAGTCACAGACCTGTTTTGCTGTTAAATATTTTCCACAGTAACATTACTTTAGGATTATTGCAGTAAGGTGTGTTGTCATTGTATAGGCCTATAATGTGAAGTGTGCTTAATAATTCAATCTTATTATTATATTGCGTATTATTATTATTAGTAGTGTTAGTGTATTAGTTGTAGTAGAAGCCTATAACAGTGGATTATTCTATATATATATATATATATATATATATATTATATTCTTACTACAGAAATGACTCATATTTATGCTATTTGTACAAGTGCAAATGGTCTATATATTCATCCATGTTAAACATCCTTAAGTATTAATGAATACATTTCATCATGTCCATCTCTACAGTAATATACATTTATTTTAAATTACGTCTTCTTAATCAACAACGTATTAATATTCTTACTACAGAAATGACTCATATTTATGCTATTTGTACATGCTAGGCTACTTTAGCTTATCATATTCATTGCACGAATGGAGTAATACTTAACCTCATTTACTTGAATGGTAAAGGATTAATCACTACTAGGCCTAAGGTCTAATAAATGTAAAAATATAAAGATTAGAGATATATCTCCTTTCTTGTTGTTTTGATTAACGCCCCTCGCTTTTTAGAAGTCTTTACTCCTCTTTATTTTGTGTTCTGTTTCTAATAGGTTGTAGTATGTGTAGCCCCTCTACCAATATGTTTCTAATAGGTTGTAGTATGTGTAACCCCTCTACCAATATGTTTCTAATAGACTGTAGTATGTGTAACCCCTCTACCAATATGTTTCTAATAGACTGTAGTATGTGTAACCCCTCTACCAATATGTTTCTAATAGACTGTAGTATGTGTAACCCCTCTACCAATATGTTTCTAATAGGTTGTAGTATGTGTAGCCCCTCTACCAATATGTTTCTAATAGGTTGTAGTATGTGTAGCCCCTCTACCAATATGTTTCTAATAGGTTGTAGTATGTGTAACCCCTCTACCAATATGTTTCTAATAGGTTGTAGTATGTGTAACCCCTCTACCAATATGTTTCTAATAGGTTGTAGTATGTGTAGCCCCTCTACCAATATGTTTCTAATAGGTTGTAGTATGTGTAGCCCCTCTACCAATATGTTTCTAATAGGTTGTAGTATGTGTAGCCCCTCTACCAATATGTTTCTAATAGGTTGTAGTATGTGTAACCCCTCTACCAATATGTTTCTAATAGGTTGTAGTATGTGTAACCCCTCTACCAATATGTTTCTAATAGGCTGTGGTATGTGTAACCCCTCTACCAATATGTTTCTAATAGGTTGTAGTATGTGTAGCCCCTCTACCAATATGTTTCTAATAGGTTGTAGTATGTGTAACCCCTCTACCAATATGTTTAATAGACTGTAGTATGTGTAACCCCTCTACCAATATGTTTCTAATAGGTTGTAGTATGTGTAGCCCCTCTACCAATATGTTTCTAATAGGTTGTAGTATGTGTAACCCCTCTACCAATATGTTTCTAATAGGTTGTAGTATGTGTAACCCCTCTACCAATATGTTTCTAATAGGTTGTAGTATGTGTAACCCCTCTACCAATATGTTTCTAATAGGCTGTAGTATGTGTAGCCCCTCTACCAATATGTTTCTAATAGGTTGTAGTATGTGTAACCCCTCTACCAATATGTTTCTAATAGGTTGTAGTATGTGTAGCCCCTCTACCAATATGTTTCTAATAGGTTGTAGTATGTGTAACCCCTCTACCAATATGTTTCTAATAGGTTGTAGTATGTGTAGCCCCTCTACCAATATGTTTCTAATAGGTTGTAGTATGTGTAACCCCTCTACCAATATGTTTAATAGACTGTAGTATGTGTAACCCCTCTACCAATATGTTTCTAATAGGTTGTAGTATGTGTAGCCCCTCTACCAATATGTTTCTAATAGGTTGTAGTATGTGTAACCCCTCTACCAATATGTTTCTAATAGGTTGTAGTATGTGTAGCCCCTCTACCAATATGTTTCTAATAGGTTGTAGTATGTGTAACCCCTCTACCAATATGTTTCTAATAGGTTGTAGTATGTGTAACCCCTCTACCAATATGTTTCTAATAGACTGTAATATGTGTAGCCCCTCTACCAATATGTTTCTAATAGACCTTCAAAATAATACCAGAAAACAAACCTCTCTTCTACTTTCCAGAACAAAGATAATAAAGACATCCAGAGATAATGCTGCAATCATGTTTAATGAGAAGAAGAGAATCACATGTCTTACATGATAGTTTACATGTTGCATTGCTCTCTCTCATTCAGCTCAGTTAACTTCACAGTGCTGCAGTGATTAGGATTAAGGTTCAGAGCAGTAGTGTTAAAGGAAACATAAAGCATGAATGGATTTCACCTGCTTCTGTCTCACATGGGGAAAAGCATGTGACCACTGAAGGTGGTGTGGTGATTGTGATTATCATACACTTTATTGTGTTCCCACAGCTTCACAACTACAACATCTCCAGCCTCCAGGAGCAGGGTAGCGCCTTGAGCAGCAGACCCAAAACCGCCGCCTTCCTGATGCTCAGCTGCTGCAAAAGCAAGCTGTGAGTTCTTGAACAACCCAACAGCTGCAGTTAAACCACTTCCACCCATAGCAAAGTAACACTGGAACTGGTAGGCCCCCTTCAGCGGCGCAGTGAAAACACCTGTTGGACAATAGTTTGAGTCGTTTTAAATGGGAAACAAATGGGATTGTGAATATAGCAGCATCCTTTAAACAGACCATCAAAGCTAAGTGAGATGTATTAATGTCAGGTACCTGTCTCTGGGTTGTAGGCATCTCCAATGTTTGTGAGGACGTGCTTGAAGATCAGATCAGTGTGACCTGGAAAGGGGCCGAGAGTTATCTCCCCTCCATCGGACAGAGAGGCAGAGAAAGCCACCTGTTTACCTGAGAGAGAGAGAGAGAGAGAGAGAGAGAGAGAGAGAGAGAGAGAGAATCATGAAATATTTTCAGAATGAAACATTTAACTGAGTTGAACCTTCTTCACAAAAAGAGCGAAGTCCCCTAAAACCTTTCTCTTAAACCAAAGCGATGTTTGACAGGTAAAGGTAAAGATATATTTGCTTCACTTCCCTGTTAGGTAAACATGTGACCAGATATGAAGCACTTTAGTTTAGACTCATAACTCATGAACTGTGAGGCACAGATATACATTCATTCTACACAGCTGCAGGTTTAAACACTGCCATGTGTCTTGACTGTAGACTGAACTGCAACCAAATCCCCTCTGTATATTCACACATTAACAGTTTGGCCACCATGGTTAAAGTTAGTAACATGAAATGTATGCTGTGAATCTGTCAGCAGCAGAAGCAGCTTTCAACACACAATATTCTGAACTGACAACTTTACATTGCTGTAAAACAACTTTACTTCTTAGAGTTTTAATGTATTTAATTAATTCTCTGATTAAAACGTTCAAATCTCTTTACCTTCATTGTGCTTCACCATCTCATTCAGCAATTAAGAAATATAATCAGTTTTTCTTTTGTCCAAGTTTCTGTTAAATACCAAGAATTTGAATCAGATCAATGTGGTCACATTGTTTGACTGGATGTGGAGCTAGGTTTCAAATATTTTATTTTACCCTCTGCTGTACATCCAGTTTTTTTTCTTAGCTTAATCAACTTTGTGTCAACTTGTTTAGCAGTGGCTGAATGTAACCAACATTCATTCATATAAAAAAGTTACACACTGTAGCTTTAAAGCATCAATGTGTCAAGGTTTTCTAATTTCTGTTATTGAAAGGTTTGTTTTTTATTGATAGACAAAATCTGAATCAACACCGACAGATTATTCATTACAACATAATACTGTACCTTGAGTTTGATTTCGTAAGAAGGCCACCTCCACCTTCAGTTCGGCCAGCGCGGCGGCCATTTCTCTCATCAGATCTTCTGGATCGGCAGAGACATGACACACCAGCAGCAGCAGCACAAACACAGCCGTGGTCTTCATTCTCTCACTGGCAGTTGAACTGTTTGATCAGTAAACCTGTCTGAGTTTGTCTGGCTCACTTCAAACAGCATCAAGTCTTTAATACAGTTTTCAAGGAAGGTTAAACTCCACCCACCCCATAGTGTCCTCTTCTGATTGGTTGCATTCTTATTTTTCACTCTGTTCATTGGTCAGGCAAATGCATATCAAACAAGTCAAATGTGTTGGTCTGACCTTTGGTTTGGCCTGATTCTTACTGTGTCCAAAAGTAGGTCATCTTGCAACATGAATCAAAACACACTTTATTTCCTGTCCTTGTTATGTTTGTTCATGAAACATTTCTATTTACTGTTCAGCAACTGCTGCAACATCATCAGGGAATACAAGGGGGTGGATATCTGCTGTAAACAAACCAACTTTCTCCAAATGTCATTTGGTAGATTTTTGAAATTGTCAATGAATAACAAATCAGAAAATGCATGATTCCATTTACGATGAGACAAACTGGCAACCATCAAACACTCATTTCTCAACATCTCACCTAGATTTCCGAGAAAATCTTCCAGTAGCTAAATCTAAATTTTTGAGGGACAAGGCACCCAATGGTGTTGATTAAATATAGATATATAGATGTTCAATAATACATTTTTCGGTGGCTTACGTTTTCTACAACCAAAGCCGAATTAATTTGCAGAGCACAGCTTTTCTGACATCCCTGTGGAGGTTGGGAACATTGAACAATGTATGTATATATATATATATATATATATATATATATATATATATATATATATATATATATGTGTATATTAGGGCTGTCGAAATAACACGTTAATTTCGATTAATTAATCACAGAAAAATGAACCCGTTAAAAAAATTAACGCAGATTAATCGCACTGCTATAGTGCCCTTTGACCCGGTGAAAAAGGGGTGAGACGAGAGCGCAGCTGCACCTGTAGCACGGGATTAAAGAGTAAAGAAAGCAGGGGCAAGGGCCGAGGGCTCTATGGATGTGTTATGGGATGTTTCGGGCAAATAAGCATGAAGGTAAGAAGACTATGTTATTCTCAGCAGTGTCTGTGCATTATTGATTTAGTGGGTGTAAGTAAGTAAGTAAGTAAGCTTTATTTATAGAACGCCCTTCACAGACCAGGGTCACAAAGCGCTTCACAATGGGAAGCAACAACAGATTAAAATTGTACATACATTTAAAAGGCCAAGACAATACAGTGATAAACATAGCAGCCCCAAAAACAAATAAGGCAAAAGCCTGCACAAATAAATAGGTTTTTAGTTTGAATGCGTCAACAGACTCTATTGAACGCAGAGAGATGGGGAGATCGCTCCAGAGCTTGGGAGCAACAACCTGGAAGGATCGGTCACCTCTGGTCCTAAACCAGTCCGTGGAACCATCAGCAGTCTCTGCTCCACAGACCTCAGAGCCCGAGCAGGGGGGTAAGGTGAGCAGGGGGGTAAGGTGAGCAGGGGGGTAAGGTGAGCAGGGGGTAAGGTGAGCAGGGGGTAAGGTGAGCAGGGGGTAAGGTGAGCAGGGGGTAAGGTGAGCAGGGGGGTAAGGTGAGCAGGGGGGTAAGGTGAGCAGGGGGTAAGGTGAGCAGGGGGGAGAGGCTGAATCAGATCACTGACAGAGGATGGAGCCTGATCATGCAAAGCTCTAAAAGTTAGAACCAGAATTTTAAAGTTGGTCCTAACGGACACTGGCAGCCAATGCAGAGCTTTTAGAATAGGGGATATGTGGCTCCTCCTATTAGAGCAGGACACTGGCTGCCAATGCAGAGCTTTTAGAGCAGGGGATATGTGGCTCCTCCTATTAGAGAGGGTCAGAATTCTCGCTGCAGAGTTTTGCACTAACTGCAGGCGAGACAGCTCCTTCTTGTTTAGACATGAAAACAAAATGTTACAGTACTCTAAACGCGAAGACACAACATTTTAAGCATGAATGAACTAACTCCACTAGCATCAAACAGCATTTAGCAGTATTCGTCTTAATTCTTGACATTTCTCGACGTAATGGAAAAAAAACTTCCTTATCTGATTAATTTCTCTCCTGTGGCCCTAAAACTCTTCTGTACTTTAGTATGTAGTGTAGTAGAAAGACTAAAACTCTTCTGTACTTTAGTATGTAGTGTAGTAGAAAGAAAGGGTATGTTTGTCCCAATACATGATGTCGGATGCAGCATGCTGAAATTATGGAGGTTCTGACCCACAATCCACTGCAGCAGAAGTTACATCACATGGACTGAGCCTCCCAGTGAAAACAACCAGCGATGAGACAGATATATAAGCAAGAGGCAAGTTCAATGTGCAGAAGCTTTTAAACAATCCAGGAGAAAGAATATTGTGGCTCAATGCCTGAGAGCCTCACTGCTTTGTATTCTGTTATATTAGTGTCACTGGAGGTCTGTTGTCTTTTCCTTAACAGAAATGAAGACGTCCATTTTCAGAATAAATGAATACAGAAGGCAGAAATGAGTGCATAAGAACTCACCAGAATGCAAAACAAGTGTTTGAAATTGATTTAATTTTGAGTGCCCCCCCCCCATTATAATTTAAAAATATATTATAATATAATAATATAATATACAGTATATCATATATGCAAAATATAATTGCTTGTGTTCTCCAGCAGAGAGCGCTTGTCTGCACCCCACGTTGCAGGGGGTCACATTTAGCCGTAACACCTTTCAGACGGCAGGTAAACAGCATCGAGCAAACGGAGCATCTCCTGGTATAAAACGCCATTAAACAACAGCGTTAAAACCTTGATTAATCTAGTCATAAATATCCCCATGGTGTGAATGAGGTGATTAATCCAGTCATAAATATCCCCATGGTGTGAATGAGGTGATTAATCCAGTCATAAATATCCCCTTGGTGTGAATGAGGTGATTAATCCAGTCATAAATATCCCCTTGGTGTGAATGAGGTGATTAATCCAGTCATAAATATCCCCATGGTGTGAATGAGGTGATTAATCCAGTCATAAATATCCCCATGGTGTGAATGAGGTTTTATCAGGACCTGAGCTGTGAACGTAAAGAAGATAACTCCTGTCCAGTTATTTATAGCCTTGAATCTCCGGTGAGTGTTGAACGTGCCAATGCTAATGTGTTGTTAGCTAGCTACTGTGAAGAGAAAAGAGACTATACATGCTGTTTTAGAGCAGAGACCTTTACTTAAAAAAACAAACGGAGTCATATGAAGGTTTTCCAATGTCTCAATAAACTCCTGTGCCCATGGTGTCATTGTTAAATGTGTTAAATAAATCGCTAAAGCAATAGCTAATCGCTAGCTACATGATAAGCGCTAGCCGCTAACCCATAGTGTTAGTTGGTTAGTGAGACCACTATGCTAATGTTATGCTAATCACTAGCTACATGCTAATCGCTATGCTAAGTGCTCATTCTGGTTAGAGCAGCACAGACATGATGATGAAACCTTAAAGGAGCAGTGCACTTATTTTGATGATACTGAAGCACTTTGTTTAGCACACTTAACCCACTTTAAATGATTTAATTCATCTTGGTGGTTATAATGCGCTAGTGAAGAGAAGTGTGAGAATGATTTAATTAATTTTCATTATTAAAAATGTAAAACATTTTAAATATGTGTAAAAAGAGTTTACAATATGAATGTTGAGTTAGAAACATGGTTTATAATGATACAGAATTAATTGTTTATTAAAAAAGCAGGACGTGTGGTGATTCATGATCAGTTATTCAGTCTTTGTGGTTTAAATATTAATCGTTGTGATACATGACGGCTCATCTCATTGTGTTTAAAAGTATATCTTTGGTTTGTGGTTAAACATTGTGAGAAAGATGAAGAGTAAAATCTCATGTTTGATGCAGAACAGAACCAGATAACTGACATTCTGCTCTATTTGTGCAGGTTGTTTATTCTGTGAGATCCCAGAAAGAGAGTCGAGCTTTGATGGCGAGCTTTGCCCAGCGGAACTGTGGACGGTGTTGGATACGGCGTGGCCAGCCCTGAACCCTGCCACAGAGGACTTGGATTAGCAGATTCATTCCTTCAAACCCAGATAAGATGCACACACACTAACATACCCGGGTGGTAGTGTTAGAGAAACTGAACTTGAACATTCTACAGCTCCTCTTTAAGGAGTAATCGAGCTGAGAATCCAGCTACAAAGGACATATTATCTTATCTTATTTTGTTGGTTTAAAGAGCTCTCTCTCATGTGTTTTCTTGTACATACAGTCAGTTGTTCCCACAGAATTCTGAAACAGTGTGTTCAACCACAGAATTCTAGGCCCCCCCCCCCAGAAGAAAGGGTTTTTTGTTGAATGCACAATCGGCAGTTGGATAGGGGAAGAGGAATCAACTGTGTCCTATGGGAGCTAGTTCTATTTAAGAAGTATATTTTGCAGAAAATGTAATCACTTTCTTTATTTGTAGCCAGCCACGCCCCCTCATGTGTTCACTGAAGCACTAATGTGCTTATAAGTACATTTGGATACAAACCAAACTAAGCTGCTGTGATAGGGAAGCTGGGGCTTCTGTTCGTGGGGTAAATCAGGCTGTCACACAGCGAGTGAAGTGACGTCTGCCGACAGTTGGGATGATTGACAGCCGCACGTCACGGGAAAAAAGAGAGAAAGAAATCTGCCCTCCCGTCAGTGAGGAGCAGTTAATGTTGTTAATGACTTTAAAACAAACATAAACCAGCTGGAGCAGAAGAAAGAAGAAAACTGAAGAATACGCTCACAGGAGGATGAAGGTAAGCATTGGTTCATCATGAAATTCACTTGTGGGGTGGAGGTGGTGTTAGCTATAATGTAAGCTAACTAACTTCTGAGCAAGCTTTTGACCTGCTGGCTAGTTCAGATAGCCTCAGCTAGCATGATAAGATAGCTAGCTCTGCTAACTTGCTAGGATTTAGTATGTAAACAAAGCCAGCCTCTCAGTCGCAGACCTGTTTGTGTTTATAGGCCTATAATGTGAAGTGTACTTTATCATAAAATCTTATTATTATTATTATTATTATTATTATTATTATTATTATTATTATTATTATTATTATTATTATTATTATTATTATAAAGCCTATTATAATGAGTAGTACAGGGCTGTACGGTGCGACAGTTTTGATCACATTTGCTATTAAAATTGATCACGTGCGATGATGAATACAAGTCTACTCGCACTGGTGGGTGCGACAAGTTGCTAATGAGGAGATACTATCTCATTTAGACACAGAGACAGGAGCGATGCACAACACTGCATAGAAGGCTCTACATTAACACCCTCCAAAAGTGGGTAAATGTAGTCTTAGGCGAGTAAGTAGTTGAGTCCACCCGCCACTTTGGCTGGTGAAAGATGTGTGGTCAGGATCTGTGCTCTTGCGGCGATTCTAGCGTCTAATAAACTTCACCAACGGTAAAAAACGGAAGGACACTGCTTTTTTACATTAAACGCAGTTAAGTTACCGCGTGTGCAAACATACCATTTCCTATGCGCCTTCACATTAAAAGCATGTTAATACCCAAACGTGAGTTCACTTTTATTTTGAAGCAGATAAGAACAGGAAGCACTCACAGCCCCACAGTGCTCTAGCTTGAAAGGTAAATGTTCCTTCAGCTGAAACATTCACAACAACCTATTTAATTTATCCTAAATTGTACAAATGTGTATCTTAGTTCATAGGCTATGTCCAGTGGTTTAAAGTTTGGTTTTAATTAAAAGGGAATGTTATTAAAAAGATTATTGTTATTATTAAATATTAAATAATGGAAATAATTCTGAATCAGAAAAAATTGCTATTGGCAGGTTAAATCTTTTGTCTAAATTGCAATCAGTGCACCCTTATTCATTTTTCTACAATTATTACTGCACAATAGGATATAATATTGAATGAGAATCTCAGATGAGACCAAGATGACATGCTCAAAGGTAATTAGAGCGAAATGCATGGGTTAAGGTTATGCAAGTTCTCGATCATACTCTGTGCTACAAAAAAAAATTGTGCTACTGATTTTTTTTGCTTGCTAGCACCAGTGCTACCACCTAAAAAAATAAGCGTACAGCCCTGTAGTAGTATACGTATAACTATAACAGTGGCTTTAACAGTGGATTATTCAAAACGCCTCTGTCACAGAATGTCTTACCTCCCCTTTTAAGATCCATATCATCCCACTCACTCTTTAAAAAGCAGCTTAAAAAACATCTTATCTTTTTGTGAATCTTCTAATCACCTCCTGTCTTCTCCTTTGCATTTTTTCATTATCTTTGACATGTATTTATCACATTTTTTTCCATCTATTTTTGATTATTTTGAGTATTTATGTACCTTGTCTCCTTAATTTCTAGAGTTTATTTGTTAGCCTGAATATGATTTCATTGTGATTATTGATAGGGGTGGAACTCTGTACAAGCCCATTGGGCTTCGTTCCCTCCTTGCACCATTAATTGTTAATGTGTGCTAAATAAATAAACTAAACTAAACTAAACACACAGTGGTTAGTGGCGATCAGTTTAGACAGGAGGCCTATTGTGCTGGTGATATGGTGAAGTTCAGGATGGGATATCGCCAACAGGATAGATAGATACACTCACAGACAGACAGACAGACAGACAGACACACAGACAGACAGACAGACAGACAGACAGACACACAGACAGACACATACATGGTGAAGTTCAGGATGGGATATCGACAACAGGACCTGCAGTTGTTTATCAAACAGCAGCTTCCTCCGTCGGGTCACATGGTCACGGATACGTCAAGATTCAGATCCACGAAAACTGGAAGTTTGAAGTGTAAGTCTTCTTCTCTAATGTTTTCAAACTTCTTAATTAGCCGCCATAATAATTTAAATGTGGTTAATATTTTTTACTGTATGACGGCTTAGCTATCATGTATAACCCACTTGCTAACAAGTCATAACGGCTAATATTTGTTAGCAATAGCGTCCTAATTTGTAAGAAGTACCATTTGATATTGGCAACTTATGAGGATGTTAATAATTAACTGTTAAACAACAATACAAATGTTGATGGACATTATAACCCTTATTGCAAGGCTGTAATAATAGACTATTAGTTTTAGCTTGGTCTTAATTCTACTCAAATCTACAAGAATATTGTGTTTTAATATTCTGTCTTTTCAATGACTAAGAGCCAATTTGCAGCCACAGTGTTGCCTCAACATTTCAGACAGAAGTAAATCAGGTTTAACACATTGTTACATGTTGTTCTTCTGGGTTTACTCATGTGTTCAACTTGTGAACTGCACAATCTGCTTGTTCTACCTGCTCATCTTGGCGGTCCTGCATTTCAACCATAATGGCAGCTGAGAGGTTACTTGAACCAGTGAAGGTAAGGCTGTTCTTGCAGTTTGCCTCCTCAGGCCCTGTTAAAGGAATAGTTCAACATTTTATCTCACTCCCCGGCTCAAGAAAAGGTGACAGAAACCGTTCCTGTGACTGCATGAATGTTTGAAGAAGAAATGGACAAAGGTCACTTATCCAGGTTAACTTGGCTCAAACACTGGTAGTCAAGGGGAGCAACCCTGATGTATTACTATGGATTAAAAAAACTACTTTATTAGCTAAAACTTGGATGTCCAAAAGCTATCCAGCAGTGTTAAAATAATTCAAATTGGCTCCATAATTACATATTTATTGCAGACAGTTGTAGTCCAATAATATTCTGCATTTTCTAATGTACTTTAGCTTCTATGAAAATGTTGAAATATTTTCCTTAAACACCTCGTACCTGTATCTGAATATAAGCTCAGGAAAGTCTGAATACAAGTAGAGCTGACTTTAAACTGCTGCATTTTAATCAAACCAACATATAATAAAGATATGTATACAAATGTGCAAGTGATTCTATAACTTGAATAAATTACACTTTCAGACCAATAAAGATAACTACTGGAAACAGCTCAAAGTGTTTTAGTGCTCTAAGCCAGGGGTTTTCAAAGTGTGAGAGAGTGAAACCCCCCTCAGAGAACAAATTTCACTTGTGTGTTTTGAAAGATCTTTTAATTATTTTACAAATTTAAACTGCACTTTTGTGCATTTTTAAACACATTCTTTCTTTCAAAGGTTTTTTTATTAAATGTCAGTAACAAAGGAATTGTAGCACAACGAGTACACATTTTTTCCCCTTTTTTTCCCGAACATACCCCACCCACATCCCACCCTCACACCTAACAACACAAAACACACACCACAAGAAACAAAAACAAATCTATCAATATGAAAAAAAAAAAAAAAAAAAAAAACATAAAGAAATAAAATTAAATCAAATAAAAGAGGGGAGGGGGTAGCTACTCTTCTATTGTTGTTGTTGGTTTTTTAAAATAATTTAGGAAGGGGTGCCAAATTCTGTCAAATTTATTCTCGGATCCCTGGGTAGTGTAACGTATTTTCTCTAAATTCATACATGACATAATGTCTCTAATCCAGTGTGAGTGGGAAGGAGGAGCAGGATCTTTCCACTTGAGTAAGATAACCCTACGAGCAAGTAATGAAGTAAAGGCCAGTACCTTCAGCTTCACTTTAGGCAAGCCCGGATTTGGAGCAATGCCAAAAATTGCAGTGAAAGGGTTCGGCTCAATTTGATGCTGAAGTACTTCAGAAATTGTTTGAAAAACTGATGTCCAGAACCCAGTCAAAGTGGGACACAACCAGTACATGTGAAAGAGTGATGCCGGTGCGCTCTTACAGCTATCACAGGTCAGGTCTACATCGGGGAACATACGAGCTAATTTAGTTTTAGATATGTGGATACGATGTACTACTTTAAATTGCACAAGAGCATGTCGGGTGCACATGGAGGTAGAGTGTATTCGATCCAGAACTAAATCCCACATGTGATCTGTGAAGGCAGAGCCTAGGTCCTGCTCCCACAGGGTTCTTATAGCTGCTAATGAGGGGCTATGCAACTTTGAAATAAGGTTGAAAAACACAGAAATTGAGCCTTTTAATGTGGGGTTTACAGAAAGAAACAAATTGACATGATTGACTGGCGGTTTATAAGGGAATTGGGGGATTAACTTCTGCGTAAAATGCCTGATTTGCAGAAATCGGAATAAATTAGTCTTTTCGATTTAAACACATTCTTTAATACATTTTAGCATCTTAATCCAGTGTTTTAATCCTGCTTCCTTTAAGCATGGATAGTAGTGACTGAGTGTGCAGCGGAGTGAGAAAGATAGGCAGACAGACTTACCCAAATTATTGACTAGTTAAATGTCATTCACACACCCAGTGTTTTTTTTTCGCTAGAGCCTCCAATGTCCTGATGGAGAAAAATAGTAGCCAGTGGAGAACCAGACCCTCCTAGAGGGGTCCGGGGGTATGTCCCCCCGGGAGATTTTTTTTCACCTTTTTAAAGTGAAATGCATGAATCTGGTGCACTTTGAGAGGAAGATTAAGAGGCTAAATATGAGGAATTTTGTGTGAACAAATCATTTGTGGAGACACTGGGTCTGATGAATTAGAAGCTATTGAAGAAAGACACATGGATTTTCCATAAACATATTAATTTAAAATGAAAAAATTATGTATGAACAAAGCAGAAGAACTCTTGTCCAGCTATGCCGTGATCTTAATATAAAAACATAATAAAATATTTTTTTTTTCACATATTCATCCGCGCCCACCCTGCCATAACCCCACAGTTTGAAAACCACTGCTCTGAGCAATAAAAACTTCTGTCTTTTTTTATTACGACTTAAAGCAATTGTTGCTTTCAAACTGTTGATATTTAAATGACACCAACAATATTAATGAAACGTCCAGAGATGCTTTGCAGTAACTTTTATTGACAAAGGAATCAGACAAATTACATGACATGAAATGTGTCTTCATTCAGTTGCAGATTTGAACTTTTATGACTTATATGCTTTTATATGAAGGAAAATGAGAAGTTAACTTGACTTTGCTGCAGTGATTTAAGATTTAGAATATGATAATTTTTAAAACTCGCTCACACTCTACCACAGGAGCGCCCCAAGATTTGGATCTTTTAAGCACCGGAATTAAAGTAATACAAAACCTGCATTAGCATCATGGAGGTGAAGATGTTTGTGTGTTACATGGTGAAAAGCATATGGCCACTGAAGGTGTTGTGGTGAAATTGATTTTCATACACTCTTGAGTAAGCCACCAGACGCACAGACACGACATCTCCAGCCTGCAGAAGCAGCGTCACGCTACTAGAAGCAGAGGACTCATGCGCTCCATAGGACGGCTGGCGCTCAAATGCGATGAAGATGCGCTCTGAGTTCTTGAACAACAAGGCGCCGGTAGTAGGACCTCCGAATCCAAAGACGTGCAACTCGAAGTGATAGGCTCCTCTCAGCGGTGCAGTGAAGGCACCTGTGGTAAGATTGTTTTATTTGTCATTTTAAATGGAAAATTTGCCACATCTGCCAAACAGTGAAATGTCTAGTTCAGGTACCTGTGTGTGAGTTGTAGGCGTTTCCAATGTTGGTGACGACGTGTTTGTAGACTAGAGGAAAGAGTCCACTATAGGGTCCAAAGGTTCGACCGCCAGTAGCCAACAGAGAGGCAGAGAAAGCCACCTGTTTACCTGAGAGAGAGAGAGAGAGAGACAGACAGAGAGAGAGAGAGAGAGAGATTCAGCTTTCTGTGAACACAACCCTGGCATCATTATTCTCTGTAGTTTATTAGGGTTAACCCTAACCCTTCTGTCATTGTGGTTTTACACACATCCCCTGCACTTACTTAGTAACAACAATACACAATACACACACTAATACACACACTAATTGTCTTTAAAAATATGTTTTAAGATATTTTTTGAGATATATGTGGATGAAGTACAGTTTCACTAATTCATCTACACAAAGCATTCTGTTGAGGCAATTCATATGAGCAGTTTAATGAAGTCTTAAAAGGTGGACTTTAAACAAAACTTCCTCCTTAAAAAGAAAAATGTTTTTTCTTCTAATTGTTTTTCTTCCCTGTGGCCCTGATACTCTCCGGTCTCTGGACACCTGTCACTGTGTGGAATTATTTTTTTAACTCATGTTATGTTATGTTGTTATTTTATTTCCAGTTCCCTATCACAGTTCTATGGCTATGAGAAAGTCACCTGTTCACATATATCAGACTGACTCAATAAATAAAAGAAAAATTGTTTTCAGTAAAGTTTAAAATACTTAGTGACTTACTGTTAATGATAATATGCCATGAGACTAAAACCGATGCAGAACAACAGTGTGTCTAAGGGTTTAAATGATGTTCTATTAACCTGACAGGCACTGCTCGCAGGTTTTTCACCTCCAGGGTGAGCTCTCTCAGTGCAGCGTGGAGATCATAGGCCTGAACAGCGTAGACGGAGCAGATGAGCATCAAAAGCACAAGGACCTTCATCATGACGCTGATGGTTGAACTGTGTGATGTGTTAACCTGTGATGTGTTTATGTAGAACAGCAGAAAGAGGCGTGGAGGTTTTCTGAGTATTTCCTTATTCCCAGAAACATAAACACACTGACAACATCTTTCACTTGAGGAAGTTTGTGCCAACCAGTGGTGGGAAGTAAGTAAAGCATGAACAGGAAAAGAAAAGCAAAGGTTTGTTCAGATCCAGTGTCATCAAATCAGACAAAGACTTCATTCAGGGCGCCATTATTTCTCTATACTGGGAACACCTCAGAATCCCCGGATAAGAGGAAGAAAACGAGTGATTAGGGAATCTCCAGAACTGAACACATCTGTATTTTAAGTTGGTTTACACTCTATATGTTTCTTAAATGATTAATTCCTTCTCTTGAATTAATTAATTAATATATATTCATTTCAAACAGGAAGGCTTTCATTCATAGCATGTTTCTGAATATACTTAGTCTAAAGATTGTAAAGTGCAGCTTCCTTGAAGTCTTTAGCTTAAAGTGTTCAGGGGTTTAAGTCTGGACGTCTGTGACCCTGAATGTGCTCGTACATCATCCTGCTGATGAATGAATGAAGTTATTGTGAGCATGAAAACATGGACCCACGTGAGGGTGAAGGATTGCATGGTTGATGTGTTATATTAACTGATGCATTACTTCCAAGCTGCACATCCTGCAGGTCTGTGACTTTGCAAATATGAACAATGAGCAATATGAACATTTCCTGATTTCATCATAAACACCATCAACTTCCTGGTTCACACACCTCTAGTCAGCAAACACCTAATGTCAAAATGTGGTTCACTTCTGTTCAATCAAACATTTGCAAATAGTATCCCCTTTAGAAAGAGTTTGTCTCAAGGTGCTATCCCTTTAAACTTTGACAAATTATTTATTTTACTGTTTAGTATATATCAACTCAGCCCTTCAGTAAAATATTAGAGGTACTTGTACATTACTTGATTATTCATTTTCATGATATTTTATATTTTACTCCCCGACTATCATTTGATCTCTGCAGATGATGTGGTTCTGATGACATCATCAGTCAGTGACCTTCAGCTCTCACTGGATTGGTTCACAGCTGAGTGTGAAGCAGTTGGATGAGGATCAGCACCTCTAGGTCTGAGGCCATGGTGCTCAGCAGGAAACCAATGGACTGTCTACTACAGGTAGGGAATTAGTCCTTACCCCAATGTCTGATATCATAACATTAGATAGATAGATGGATGGATGGATAGATAGATAGATAGATAGATAGATAGATAGATAGATAGATAGATAGATAGATAGATAGATAGATAGGAAGGCAAAGCTCTGAATCTACCGGGTAATCTTTGTTACTTCTCTCACCTATTGTCATGGAGGCTGGGTCATGACCCAAAGAACTAGATTACATGAGAGGCGGAAATGGGTTTTATCAGGAGTGTGAGAAGCTCGGTCATACCTGAGAGATTCGGAGTAGATCAAGATATCAAGATTGTTGGTAATGACATTTTCACGTCTCGTGCTTCAACAATAAGATATTAAAGAAGAAAAATGTACGAGACAAAGACACAAGAGGAGAGTCACCTCAGAGAGGAGAGTCACCTCAGAGAGGAGAGCCACCTCAGAGAGGAGAGCCACCTCAGAGAGGAGAGCCACCTCAGAGAGGAGAGCCACCTCAGACCTGAATAAACACAAATAATAGTGTAAATAAAATGTATACAAAGAACAATAGTGTGTAGTGTTCAAATCTTTATTCCTCACCACTTATTTTAGCTGAACGCATTCAAATTTGAACCATTCAATTCTAACGGGATAACATGTAGTTTACTAGCCTGGTCCAACCAGACCATCGTACTTAATTTAGCCTGGTCCTACCAGACCATCGTACTTAATTTCATTTGTACAGAAGGTCTGGAAGTGCTGTAATTGGCAAACGTTCACTCACTTGGAGGTAGTCTGTTGAAGTTTAAAACTATTGGATCTGCCCAGTGCCACTCTGGATTAGCCAACCAATTGCATCACGTTTTTTTTTTTTTTTTTTTTTGATTTGATTTAGTTTATTTCAGACATCCACATACAAAACAAAATGAAAATGAAAAGCATGGAAATACAATACATATGCCTGAAAAGGAGCAGGAAGAAGTATACACTTATTTAATCCTACCCCTTTCCTTAAAAAAAAAAAAATTAAAAATCAAAATATTTATTAAATAAAAAAAATAAAATAAAAATAAAATAAAAAATAAAATAAAAACAAAAACAACAATTATATTCGCTTCTCTTATCTATATTCTCTGTACTATTGGCGATACTATATTTGCCAATTACATACAACTTAATATACTAAACATTTTTTATATTTTATATATTTATATAATGCATATATCTATATTTATATTTATAAACAATCAATATATCCATATCTACATACATATCTATACAATCAGTATATATATATATATCCATATAATTATAATTACCCTCTTACTTCACACCCTCATCCCTGTACCTTATGAAAATCATTGCTTTGAACCTTTTTTTAAACTGGATCATGTCTGGACATTGCTTTAGCTCCGTGCTCATCCCATTCCACAGTTTCACACCCCCAATTGAGATGCAATGACATTTTAAAGTCGTGCGTACCGCCAGTGTCTTAAAGTTTAACTGTTGCCTCAAATTGTAACCCCCTCTCGGTCAAAGAAAAGTTTTTGTATGTTACCTGGTAGCAGTTTATTTCTAGCTTTGAACATGATTTGTGCAACTTGATATTCAACCAGGTCATTGAACTTTATGATACGGGAATATGAAAAGAGGAGGTTGGTGTGATCATAATATCCAGCTTTATTGATTATTCTTATGGCTCGTTTTTGAAGTGTGACTAGTGGTTGCAGTGAGCTTTTGTAAGTGGTCCC
The DNA here is from genome assembly GCA_026929865.2 of Hyperoplus lanceolatus. Classification (NCBI taxonomy): domain Eukaryota; kingdom Metazoa; phylum Chordata; class Actinopteri; order Uranoscopiformes; family Ammodytidae; genus Hyperoplus; species Hyperoplus lanceolatus. The sequence goes on from CM049407.1 coordinate 86,899, forward strand.
CCAGACCTCCACACAGTAATTTAAATAAGGTAAGATCATTGAGCAGTAAAGAGTATGCAATGATTTGTGATCCAATATATGCTTTGCTTTACCCAGGACTGAGATGCTTCGTGACAGTTTAGATTTAACATGTTTTATGTGAGGTTTCCAGCATAGCTTGTGATCTATTGTCACACCCAGGAATTTATTTACATACACTCTTTCAATATTAACACCATCTATCTTGACATTTACATCACTATTTAAATTACAATTTCCAAACAACATGATTTTTGTTTTGCTTAAATTCAATGATAATTTATTATTGTCAAACCACCTTTTTAATTTGCTCATTTCAGATGTAATTGACTCCAGAAGCTGCTGCAAGTCCTCTCCCGTACAAAAAATATTTGTGTCATCTGCAAATAACACAAATTGTAAAATATTTGATGTTTTACATATGTCATTTATGTAGAGAATAAAAAGAATTGGCCCTAACACTGACCCCTGGGGGACCCCACAAGCAATGTCCAAACAAGCTGACACGTATTCACCCATCTTCACAAACTGTTGCCTGTTCTGTAGATAGCTCCTCAGCCAGTTTAATACAACCCCCCTGATACCATACCGTTCTAATTTATTAATTAATATATCATGATTTATGGTATCAAATGCTTTTTGAGATCAATAAAAACACCAGCTGCATATTTCTTTTGGTCCAGGGAATTTGTAATCTTTTCAATTAGCTCAATGACTGCTAATGAAGTGGATCGGTTGGGTCTGAAGCCGTATTGGCTGTCAGTTAGTAAATTGTGTTTATTGATGAATTTATTAAGTCTAGCAGCAAATACTTTTTCTAAGATTTTTGAGAATTGAGGAAGCAGTGAAATAGGCCTGTAGTTTGTGAAGTGGTGTTTGTCTCCAGTTTTGTACAGCGGTATGACTTTTGCAATTTTCATTTTTCTTGGGAATTTACCAGTTTTAAATGATAAATTACAGATGTGCGTTAATGGCTTAGAAATTCCGTGAATTACCTCTTTGACTATTCTCATATCAATGTCACTATAGTCAGTAGAAGTTTTATTTTTGCATTTATTGACAATCTCTATAATTTCACTCTCTTCCACTGCTGTTAGAAACATTGATTTTGGATTAATGTCTATGAGATCATTAATCCTGTCATCAGATCTCACAGGAACAGGTATTTTTTCAGCCAGTATTGGTCCAACATTTACAAAATATTGGTTGAAGCCATTTACTGCATCATCCATATTATCAATAGTCATATCATTTTCAATAAACTCATGCGGATAATTAACTTGTCTAGAACCATTTCCAATAACATTATTCAGTATCTTCCATAGACCTTTAATATTGTTTTTATTATTATCTATTAATTTTCTATAATATTCTTTCTTACTAATTCTCATAATGTTAGTTAGTTTATTTTTATATTTCTTATATTTTTGTTCAGCATCTTTGGTTCTAAGCTTTATAAATTCTTTATATAGTGTATTTTTCTTTTTGCAGGCATTTTTGTAATCCCTTAGTTATCCATGGACTATCTGAATATTTTAATTTAATTTTAATTTCTTTTATTGGGCAATATTTATCATACAACAATTTAAATATCCCCAAGAATATTTCATAACCTTTATCAATATTTTCTTCTTTATATAATGGTTCCCAATTTTGATTTAATAATTCATTTTTTAAAGTGTTTATTGCCTCTTCTGTCCGTACTCTTCTGTACTTGAATGTACTCTCCCGTTTTTCCCTTTTTTCCCTCTTGTAGTTGTTATTGTACACAAGAAATACTGGCAGATGGTCACTGATGTCATTGATCATTAATCCACTTATTGTATTATTGTCTATAACGTTTGTAAATATGTTGTCTATCAATGTGGCACAGTGAGATGTGATCCTGCTTGGTCTGGTGATTTTTGGATAGAGACACAGACTGTACATTGTATTGATAAAGTCATCAGTTGGTTTGTGATTATTGGGATTAAGAAGATCTATATTAAAATCCCCACAGATAAATATGACCTTGGTCAGACGTATGTCATGAGCCGGCTTTTGATGGTGCGTTCCAGTCGGACAGGGAACTCGGAAATTTCCGACTTCACTACATATTGTAGTCTATGAATCTACCGGTACCTGGCAACGGTAACTTGTTAGAGCCTAACGTTTAGTTATTTGGACAAGAAAGGTTTTAGGCGTCCATACTTTCGCGAGCAGATGCACTGGAACACAGACAGGTTGGAACTCGGAACTACCAAGTCGGAAATTTCCGAGTTCCGTGTATAAACGAACGCAGCATTCAACTGAAACTGGAGCGCGACTTCGACGTCATCGTTCTCAGCCACTCGCTCTGTTCGCTGATTGGATAACCAAAAATTTGGACGAGCAGATTCCATGAACACACCGCACCCCCAGACTGACGACTGAAGGGAAATGAAAATTGAGCGGAAGTAGGTAGGCGGGCGGAGCCAGGCTAGTAGTTTACATACTACAATTGGGACATACTTTAAATTCAAGGGAAAATTAAGAGGCTAATTCAACTGTGTCCTATGGGAGCTGTTTAGTACTATTTTCTGGAATCATCTTGTAACACTTGGCCCCGAGCTGCAAGTTCAGCCTCAACATGTTTTGGGGAAAAAATTAATGTCCTTCTTTATTTGTAGCCAGCCAAGCCCCCTCATGTGTTCACTGAAGCACCTTTATGCTTAAAAAGTAAATTTAGGAAAAAAAAAAAACTAAGCTGCTGTGATAGGGAAGCTGGGGCTTCTGTTAGTGGGGTAATCAACTCAAAATCAGGCTGTCACAAAGCGAGTGAAGTGACGTCTGCCGACAGTTGGGATGATTGACAGCCGCACGTCACATAAAATAATAAGAAGAAAACTGAAGAATACGCTCACAGGAGGATGAAGGTAAGCATTGGTTCATCATGAAGTTCACTTGTGGGGTGGAGGTGGTGATAGCTATAATGTAAGCTAACTAACTTCTGAGCAAGCTGTTTTTGTTCTGCTGGCTAGTTCAGCTAGCCTCAGCTAACTTGCTAGGATTTAGTATGTAAACAAAGCCAGCCTCTCAGTCACAGACCTCTTTTGCTGTTAAATATTTTCCACAGTAACATAACTTTAGGATTATTGCAGTAAGGTTTGTTGTCATGTTATAGGCCTATAATGTGAAGTGTGCTTAATAATTCCATCTTATTATTATAAGGCCAATATAATTTATTTATTTATTTTATCAAACTTTTATTTATAAATAATGAGTATTAGTATAGTATTTGTAGTAGAAGCCTATAACTGTGGATTATTCAAATTGCATTATGAATTTTGAATAATCACTTCGGTCAGATTGTCCTATGAATATTTGGCGATGATATATTGTGCTTGGTAACATAAGGATCTTTGTCTTTGCAGGTTCAATTCTCAGATACTGATGGGAAGCGTCTTGCTGACAGGCGGAGCTGAGCGCTGATTGGGAGTTTGAACCCCGTGTCTTTGATGCATTTCCCCAATTGGTTCCTCAAAGGTCTGACATCACCACTAAGAATTAAAGTACAATCCATTATATTTTTGTTAATCATTTCTCCAGTGTAAATGCAGGTAAGCAGTAACACATGTATTTAATGAGAGAGTTAAACTTTCACTCGTTTTAACCCTTGACAGAAATATTTTGGAAAGCAAAACTGAGAGGATTTCTCCTGTTTTAAAGAGAACACAAACTTCAGTCTAGTTGTAGTCTAGTGAAGTTTCCTACATCGTAAACCATTTAGATTAAATCATATAATTACATTGATCTAAATCGTCTGGGAATTTAAATTGCTATTTGCAGCATGTACAATTGCAAATGGTCTAGAACTACATATACATCCATGTTACACATCATAAGGCCTATAGACAGTTCATCATGTCCATCTCTACAGTGATGATAAGGTTTAAATAATAATAATAAGACTTTCTTCTAAACGTTATATTCTTACTACAGAAATGACTCATATTTATGCTATTTGTACAAGTGCAAATGGTCTATATATTCATCCATGTTAAACATCCTTAAGTATTGATGAATACATTTCATCATGTCCATCTCTACAGTAATAATACATTTATTTTAAATTACGTCTTCTTCATCAACAACCTATTAATATTCTTACTACAGAAATCACTCATATTTATGCTATTTGTATATGCTAGGCTACTTTAGCTTATCATATTCATTGTACAAATGGAGAATTACTAAACCTAATTTGTTTGGAATGGTAAATGATTTATCACTTATAGGCTGGTCTATTAAATGTAAGAAAGATATATCTCCTTTCTTGTTGTTTTGAAAATGCCCCTCGCTTTTTTGAAGTGTTTACTCCTCTTTATTTTGTGGTCTGTTTCTAATAGGTTGTAGTATGTGTAACCCCTCTACCAATATGTTTCTAATAGGTTGTAGTATGTGTAACCCCTCTACCAATATGTTTCTAATAGGTTGTAGTATGTGTAGCCCCTCTACCAATATGCTTCTAATAGGTTGTAGTATGTGTAACCCCTCTACCAATATGTTTCTAATAGGTTGTAGTATGTGTAGCCCCTCTACCAATATGTTTCTAATAGACTGTAGTATGTGTAACCCCTCTACCAATATGTTTCTAATAGGTTGTAGTATGTGTAACCCCTCTACCAATATGTTTCTAATAGGTTGTAGTATGTGTAACCCCTCTACCAATATGTTTCTAATAGGTTGTGGTATGTGCCCACATTTTAGGGGTGTGACCTCTACCAAAAAATATAATACCCAGAAAACAAACCTCTCTTCTACTTTCCAGAACATAGATAATAAAGACATCCAGAGATAATGCTGCAATCATGTTTAATGAGAAGAGAGTCACATGTCTTACATGATAGTTTACATGTTGCATTGCTCTCTCTCATTCAGCTCAGTTAACTTCACAGTGCTGCAGTGATTAGGATTAAGGTTAAGAGCAGTAGTGTTAAAGGAAACATAAAGCATGAATGGATTTCACCTGCTTCTGTCTTACATGGGGAAAAGCATGTGACCACTGAAGGTGGTGTGGTGATGTTGATTATCATGCACTTTTGCTCCTTTCCACAGCTTCAGACACACAACATCTCCAGCCTCCAGGAGCAGTGTGATGCCCTGAGAAGAAGTCCCATAACCGTCCTTTTGACCCTCAGCTGCTGCAAACGTGAGCTCGGAGTTCTTATACAACACAACAGCTGAAGAAAGAACATCTCCTTTTGCTCCTACGTACCACAGGAACTGGTAGGCCCCTCTCACCGGCGCAGTGAAATTACCTGTTGGACAATTGTTTGAATCACTTTAAATGGTAAAGAAATGGGATTCTAAACACTGCAACATCCACCAAACAGCCCATCAAAGAGTGAGATGTATTCATGTCAGATACCTGTCTCTGGGTCGTAAGCCTTTCCAATGTTTGTTGGGACGTACTTGAAGATCAGAGTGGTGAGTTCCGTAAAGGGTCCGTAGGTTTTCTCACCTTTCTCGGTCATAGATGCTGAGAAAGCCACCTGTTTAACTGAGAGAGAGAGAGAGAGAGAGAGCCACCTGTTTAACTGAGAGAGAGAGAGAGACAGAGAGC
>CM049407.1:100000-110000 GCA_026929865.2 Hyperoplus lanceolatus
CCACATGCAACATGCCTGCAGCCTGTGTGTGTGTTTGTGTAGCCGTCTGTGCGTATGTGTGTGCAGCCGTCTGTCTATCTGTGTGTGTGAATGTGTGTGTGTAGCCTGTCTGTGTGCGTGTGCAGGGAGACAGGCTGATTGACTCGATGTGAAGGGAGACTGAAGGGGAGATTCACTGTTCTATATTCTATCTGATCCCTACAGGTTAAAGCACGGGGCCAGACGTTGGATCTTAGTCAATGCAGAGCTACAAGGAGCCACGGCACTGGGGTTTGTTATAGTGGCCCACTGACTGTCTGGAGAGGACAGCTCAGGGAAGAGAGGTTTAATAGGGGAGCTTTGGATTGGCTTTAGACTCAGATCTCTTTTCTTCACATCAGTGTGGTGAAGCCAGTGATAAACCACACACACAGACAGACAGACACACACACACACACACACACACACACACACACAGACAGACACACACACAGACAGACAGACAGACAGACAGACAGACAGACAGACAGACACACAGAAACAGACAGACAGACAGACAGACACACACACACACAGACAGACAGACAGACATACATACATACATACACACAGACAGACAGACAGACAGACAGACAGACAGACAGACACACAGACAGACAGACACAGACAGACAGACACACAGACAGACAGACACACACACACACACACACCTGGGGGAACCACACCTGTTTGTAATCTGCCCAGCAGCTATGGGTATATGGGCTCAGAATCCAGAGTCATAATTCAAACTTGAAAAAAAAAGGCCTGTGAGTCTGTGTTTGAGAATTTGACATATTTTATAAAAGGTTTTTAAACTGAAAAGATTATATCATGAAAGAAGTTAAACATCTGTAAACATGACTGTGTTCTATTACTCCTCCATAATATTCACCAGCACATTTGCAGAGTTTCAAATCTGACACACACACACACACACACACACACACACACACACACACACACACACACACACACACACACACACACACACACACACACACACACACACACAGTCTGCATTAATCTATTTGTCCAACCACCTTTGATGCTCAGTTAAAGTTTCTACATAGTACATGACACACCACTGATGAACTGCTGTATTTTATTACAATAAAGAGATATAATAATAACTCAGATATACAAAACATTTCAGATGAAACCACTACATGGAGAATATGACACTAAATATTATAAAATATCTTATAAAAACATGTTTCCAGCTGTCAGGTCAAAGCTCTGTGTGCTCTGCTTTAGTTTGGGGCCTGAACTCTCTAACCCTGACCCCTGACCCCTAACCCCGGACTCTCTAACCCTGACCCCTGACCCCGGACTCTCTAACCCTGACCCCTGACCCCGGACTCTCTAACCCCTAACCCTGGACTCTCTAACCCTAACCCCTAACCCTGGACTCTCTAACCCCTAACCCCTAACCCTGGACTCTCTAACCCCTAACCCTGGACTCTCTAACCCCTAACCCTGGACTCTCTAACCCCTAACCCTGGACTCTCTAACCCTAACCCCTAACCCTGGACTCTCTAACCCCTAACCCCTAACCCCTAACCCTGGACTCTCTAACCCCTAACCCTGGACTCTCTAACCCCTAACCCCTAACCCTGGACTCTCTAACCCCTAACCCTGGACTCTCTAACCCTAACCCCTAACCCTGGACTCTCTAACCCCTAACCCTGGACTCTCTAACCCTAACCCCTAACCCCTAACCCTGGACTCTCTAACCCCTAACCCTGGACTCTCTAACCCCTAACCCCTAACCCTGGACTCTCTAACCCTAACCCCTAACCCTGGACTCTCTAACCCTAACCCCTAACCCTGGACTTTCTAACCCCTAACCCCTAACCCTGGACTCTCTAACCCCTAACCCCTAACCCTGGACTCTCTAACCCTAACCCCTAACCCTGGACTCTCTAACCCCTAACCCCTAACCCTGGACTCTCTAACCCCTAACCCTGGACTCTCTAACCCTAACCCCTAACCCTGGACTCTCTAACCCTAACCCCTAACCCTGGACTCTCTAACCCTAACCCCTAACCCCTAACCCTGGACTCTCTAACCCCTAACCCCTAACCCTGGACTCTCTAACCCTAACCCTGGACTCTCTAACCCCTAACCCCTAACCCTGGACTCTCTAACCCCTAACCCCTAACCCTGGACTCTCTAACCCCTAACCCCTAACCCTGGACTCTCTAACCCCTAACCCCTAACCCTGGACTCTCTAACCCTAACCCCTAACCCTGGACTCTCTAACCCCTAACCCCTAACCCTGGACTCTCTAACCCCTAACCCCTAACCCTGGACTCTCTAACCCTAACCCCTAACCCTGGACTCTCTAACCCTAACCCCTAACCCTGGACTCTCTAACCCTAACCCCTAACCCCTAACCCTGGACTCTCTAACCCCTAACCCCTAACCCTGGACTCTCTAACCCTAACCCCTAACCCTGGACTCTCCCCTAACCCCTAACCCTGGACTCTCTAACCCCTAACCCCTAACCCTGGACTCTCTAACCCCTAACCCCTAACCCTGGACTCTCTAACCCCTAACCCCTAACCCTGGACTCTCTAACCCCTAACCCTGGACTCTCTAACCCCTAACCCCTAACCCTGGACTCTCTAACCCTAACCCCTAACCCTGGACTCTCTAACCCCTAACCCTGGACTCTCTAACCCCTAACCCCTAACCCTGGACTCTAACCCCTAACCCCTAACCCCTAACCCTGGACTCTCTAACCCTAACCCCTAACCCCTAACCCTGGACTCTCTAACCCTAACCCCTAACCCTGGACTCTCTAACCCTAACCCCTAACCCCTAACCCTGGACTCTCTAACCCTAACCCCTAACCCCTAACCCTGGACTCTCTAACCCTAACCCCTAACCCTGGACTCTCTAACCCTAACCCCTAACCCTGGACTCTCTAACCCCTAACCCCTAACCCTGGACTCTCTAACCCCTAACCCTGGACTCTCTAACCCCTAACCCCTAACCCTGGACTCTCTAACCCCTAACCCTGGACTCTCTAACCCCTAACCCCTAACCCTGGACTCTCTAACCCTAACCCCTAACCCCTAACCCTGGACTCTCTAACCCCTAACCCCTAACCCTGGACTCTCTAACCCTAACCCCTAACCCTGGACTCTCTAACCCTAACCCCTAACCCCTAACCCTGGACTCTCTAACCCCTAACCCCTAACCCTGGACTCTCTAACCCTAACCCCTAACCCCTAACCCTGGACTCTCTAACCCCTAACCCCTAACCCTGGACTCTCTAACCCCTAACCCCTAACCCTGGACTCTCTCATTTAACTTGAAAGTTTAGTTTTCTCTTCTTAATTGAAGGTAAGGGTTTATAGAACTATATTGGTTTGAGTGTTAAGAAACCAGACCACATCATTTTGACCATCATCCAAAATGGCAACAATCTTCCACTGTCCGTCCTGGGAGAGGGATCCCTTACTCCTTACTCTCCCTGAGGTTTCTCATTTGTTAAATCCCGATAAAGGGTTTTTTACTGGGAGTTTTTTCTCAGCCGAGCTAAGGGTCTAAGGGCAGAGGGATAGATAGATAGATAGATAGATAGATAGATAGATAGATAGATAGATAGATAGATAGATAGATAGATAGATAGATAGATAGATAGATAGATAGATAGATAGATAGATAGATAGATAGATAGATAGATAGATAGATAGATAGATAGATAGATAGATAGATAGATAGATAGATAGATAGATAAGGGCAGGGTGTCATACTGTATGGAATGTAAAGCCCACTGAGGCAAATGTCTTTTTGTGATTTGAATCGAAATAATGCACCCTTAATTCAGGTAAAACATATTAATCTGGTCTGGTTTCTTGAGACTCAAACCAACAGTGTTCTACAGCCCCGTACCTTTCATTTAGAAGAGAAGACTAAACTGTACCATCAAGTGAAAACAGTAAAGGACCCAAACACAGAACCACAGTAACGGTGTTCACAGACAGCTCTCTTCTTCTACTACTTTTTCTTTGTCGTCGCCCAGGCAAACCAGAGGCTCCTCCCCTTCCTGTCTGTCCTCTGATGTCATGTCCTGTTCTGCAGGTGAGTCAGACACCTGTGGGCTGGAGAGGTTAGTTTAGTTTACATATTGTTCTGACCTTCCATCTTGTTGTAATTCTTTGGCAACACTGTTTGTCTACAACAATAGTCATGCTAATAAAGCTTTTTGGATTTGAGAGAGAGAGAGAGGGAGGGAGAGAGAGAGGGAGGGAGGGAGAGAGAGAGAGACAGAGAGACAGAGAGAGAGAGAGGGAGGGAGGGAGAGAGAGAGACAGAGAGAGATAGAGGGAGGGAGAGAGAGAGGCCACCCCACCACAGCTAGCTACATGCCAGTTTACAGAGCCTAGGCTGTGTATTAACACTGACACACATTTTTCAGACAGGTAGCAGATCATGAGGAGATATTCAATGATTTGGACAGCAAGCGTTCTCCAGAATCACTGACTGCACCTTCAAAGACCTACCACTTGTTGAAAGGGCTACAGCGCCACCTAGCGTAGTGGAGACAGCCATGCATCGGACATTTAACCTCTCTGAAAGGCCATGTATACTCAGACAAGTGACGCGGTCCGTTCGAGTAGCAACATCGGTACACCTTTAAAGACCTGGATGTTTGTACCTGTCTGCGTCCAGCGCAGCCTCACTGCTGGTTTCTATGGTGATGTCGGTGACGGGGATGATGTAATGTCCGTGGGAGGGGCCTGCCTCCACTGGCTCCGCCTCCAACAGCTGAGGGGCCGGACTTCCTGCCAACAGGTCATGTGACTTTGTTCAAACTGCTTTAATTCAAACCATAAAATAGTTATTTAAGTTGAGTGTGTGTGAGTGTGTGTGTGAGAGAGAGAGAGAGAGAGAGAGAGAGAGAGAGAGAGAGAGAGAGAGAATGTGTGTGTGTGAGTGTGTGTGTGTGAGAGAGAGAAAGAGTGTCCCTGCGTTCCAAATCGCATACTTTCTACTATATAGTTTGGTAGAAAAAAGATTTAGGATGTCCCAATTCTTGTGGCCAGATTTAGGATGGTTAGAAGTACCCGGATGTCCTACTTCATGCGGCCAAGATTGTTAGTGTTGAAAACTGCATCCTATTTGGGCGATTCTGACCCACAATCCAGTGCGCACGTGAAGTGACGTCACATCGACGAAGCCTCCATATGAAAACAAACGGGGATGAGACGGATATAAAAGCAAGAGGCAAGCTCAAGGAGCCATGTTATGATGAAATAAGAGAGTAAAGTATGTCCCAATAGTATGCCTACTGCATCCTAACTTGATTATTTTTATCTTCGGATGTAGTATGTAGAATAGAAAAAAGAAAGAGTATGAGATTCGGAACGCAGAGTAAGTGTCTCTGTGTGTGTCTGTGTGTCTCTGTGTGTGTCTCTGTGTGTGTGTCTCTGTGTGTGTGTGTCTGTGTGTGTGTGTGTGTGTGTGTGTGTGTCTCACCCTGTCCAGCTGCTCTGGCCCGGACCACAGCAGGGTTTTCTCCTTTCAGGAAGTGTTCAGTCAGCTGCTGGTAACGCTGACACAACCAAAACAGTGACATCATCAATATCAACTCCTGACTCAATCTGAACAGGTTGTGAAACAGACGTGTGACGGTGTGATGGTGAAGTGTGTGCTCCTTTATTAACGCCCAAATAAACATTTCTAAAAAATGTCCCAAAAGAAAAAGAAAACAAAGTCAAAATAATACGTAGAAAAGAACAGAACTTCAATATTCAATAAACACTGTAATGTCTTTCTACCTTCTGGGGATGTTTTTTTGAGCTTTTTTTGCAGCAAGTTATCACCTTATTTAAAGGCCTACTTCACCTTATTAAAGGCCTACTTCACCTTATTAAAGGCCTACTTCACCTTATTTAAAGGCCTACTTCACCTTATTAAAGGCCTACTTCACCTTATTTAAAGGCCTACTTCTCCGGTTTGAATATGAAGGTATATTGAACTCTGAGATCCTATGAAGTCTAAATGTGCAAAAAAAATTAAATTGTTTCATCCTAACCTGAGAAAAGGCAGACAGAGAAATATAGGGTTAAAAAAAAAAACACTCTTTCTCGTGACATCACAGACAGAGAAATATAGGGTTAAAAAAAAACTTACTTTGTAAATATTACTGTGATGTCATGTCTTTGACCTTTTTTTGCAGCATGTTATAACTTATCACCTTATTTAGCCATATAAAGTGTGTTACCTTCTTGTATCTGTGCTGCATGTTGTCACCTTATTTAAACATATGAAGTGTGTTACCTGTTTGTATTGGTCGCTCATCACGGTTCCCATGGAAACCACCAATGAGGAGAAAGAGGGTCTGGACTCTGGCTCCTCCTCCCAGCAACGCTTCATCACATCAAACCTGGAGACAGTTCACTGTAAATCACCTGTCTGCCTGTCTGTCTGCCTGCCTGCCTGTCTGTCTGTCTGTCTGTCTACTATGAAACACCCTGTCTGTCTGTCTGTCTGTCTGTCTGTGATTCTGTGTGTGTCTGTCTGTCTGTTTACCATGAAACACCTGTCTGTCTGTCTGTCTGTCTGTCTGTGATTATGTGTGTGTCTGTCTGTCTGTTTACTATGAAACACCTGTCTGTCTGTCTGTCTGTCTGTCTGTCTGTCTGACAGTTTACTATCAAACACCTGTCTGTCTGCGTGCGTGCTTGCGTGCGTGTCTATCTATCTGTCTGTCTGTCTGTCTGTCTGTCTCTCTGCCTCTGTCTGTCCATCAAATATGGACTTAAAAACTTGTGAAATTCAAAATAATAGAATGAATAATAGAATGTTATACATGTGTTAAAAATTACACACATTGAAACAGATACACAAACACACAGTAACATACACACACACACAGACAGACAGACAGACAGACAGACACACAGACAGACAGACACACAGACAGACAGACACACAGACAGACAGACAGACAGACAGACAGACAGACACACACACACAGACAGACAGACAGACAGACAGACAGACAGACAGACAGACAGACACACACAGACAGACAGACAGACACACACAGACAGACACACACACACACACACACACACACAGAAACATACACACACACAGACACATACACAGACACACACACAGACAGACACACACACAGCACAGACAGACAGACACACACACACACAGACACACAGACACATACATGTGTTCGGGGGCGTGGTCGGGGCGACTCATCCTGTATCCTCTCTTCAGAGCGCGGTAAAACTCCTGGGTCATTGGGAGGTTAGGGTACGGGCTATTACCTGGAGACAGACAGACAGACAGACAGACAGACAGACAGAGACACACACACAGGTGAGGACTGAAGTGTGTGTGTGCTGTTTGGGCTTTATTGCCATAGGATAGGGAACAAGTAAGTGAGAAAGCATTTTTTTGTTTATCTAAAATTTTACAAAAAACTTAAAAGTGGACATAATCAAAATCTGTGAGAGTGAGTGTGTGCGTGTGAGTGTGTCTGTTACAGTGTGTCTGTTACAGTGTGTGTGTTACAGTGTGTCTGTTACAGTGTGTGTGTTACAGTGTGTGTGTGTGTGTGTTACAGAGTGTGTGTGTGTGTGTGTGTGTGTGTCTGTGTTACAGTGTGTGTTTGTGTGTGTGTCTGTTACAGTGTGTGTGTGTTACAGTGTGTGTGTGTGTGTGTGTTACAGAGTGTGTGTGTGTGTGTGTTGTGTGTGTGTGTGTGTGTGTGTCTGTGTTACAGTGTGTGTGTGTGTGTGTGTGTGTGTTACAGAGTGTGTGTGTGTGTGTGTGTGTCTGTTACAGTGTATGTTTGTGTGTGTGTTTGTTACAGTGTGTGTGTGTTACAGTGTGTGTGTGTGTGTGTGTGTGTGTGTGTGTGTGTGTGTGTGTGTGTGTGTGTGTGTGTGTTACCCAGGCTGAAGGTCTCCCACAGCAGGACTCCGTAGGACCAGACGTCACTCTGTGAACTGTAGATGTTTTGGAAGATGCTTTCAGGAGACATCCACTTCACTGGCAGGAAGCTCTGAAAACACACCGTTAAGAGGTCAAGGTCAAGGTCAAATTTATTTATAAAGCACATTTACAAACAGCGGGTACTGCCCCAAAGTGCTGTACAGGTTAAATTATAATAAAATAATCCACATTTATTACAAATAAGAAACCAAAAAAAAAAAGAAAGACACAAAGAAAATACTCGGCTCAGCTGGTTCCGAAGGCCAGCGCAAAATAATGTGTCTTCAGCAGACATTTAAAACTTTCCAAAGAAGTGGCAGATCTGATGTATAAAGGAAGAGAATTCCACAACTTAGGTCCAGCTACAGCGAAGGCTCTGTCTCCCCTGCTCTTCAGCTTAGACCTGGGACAGTCTAGAAGACATTGGTCAGAGGACCTCAGTGCTCTGACAGGACTGTGCAGAGAGATCATCTCTGACAGATAAGGTGGCGCTAGACCATTTAGACATTTAAAAACAAACAAGAGGATTTCAAAATCTATTCTAAGAACAACAGGCAGCCAATGAAGAGATGCCAGGACAGGAGTGATGTGATCATATCGTGATGCTCCTGAGAGCAAGCGTGCAGCTGCACTCTGAACCATCTGGAGGCGCTGAATAGAGGACTGGCTCAAACCAAAATAAAGTGAATTACAGTAGTCCAAGCGACTAATTACAAGAGCAAGGACTACTGTCTGGAATTGGTCAGAGGGCAAGTAACGCTTCACCTTCCCAAGAAGCCTAAGATGAAAAAAGCTCTAACCACTGCGCTGCTTTTCCAGCTTAAAAGAGCTGTCAATAAAAACACCTAGAGACGCTAGTGGACCAAGGGCACTACTGTAGAGACCGGGCTCGCCAAAAACAACAATCTCTGTTTTGTCTTCGTTCAAATTTAGAAAATTAAAAGACATTCAGTCCTTCACTTCCTGAAGACATTGATGTAACTTGTTTGGTGAATTGACACTAAGGGGAAGATAAATTTGCACATCGTCTGCGAAACAATGGAACTGAATGCCATATTATTTAAATTTGGAACCCAAAGGCAGCAAGTACAACGCAAAAAGAATTGGACCTAAAATTGAGCCCTGTGGCACACCGCAAGATAGGGGGGCACTTTTTGAACTGAAGGAATCAACGTTCACAACAAAAGACCAATCTGACAGATAAGATTTGAACCAATTGAGCACTGTACCTCGTAATCCCACACAAGACTCAAGACGGGAAATTAAAATCCTGTGGTCGACAGTGTCAGGCTGCAGTAAGATCTAAAAGCACAAGCACAGCTGAGCTGAGTCTGTTATTAAAAGAAGATCGTTAAAAACTTTTAAAAGAGCAGTTTCAGTGCTGTGCAACGGTTTAAAACCAGATTGGAATTTTTCACCAATATCAAATAATTTAAGGTGCGACTGCAATTGAGTATACACCAATTTTTCTAAAAATTTTGATAAAAATGGCAGCTTTGAGATTGGCCTGTAGTTCGATAAAACAGTGGGATCCAAGTTATGCTTCTTCAAAAGTGGTTGCACTAAAGCTTGTTTAAAAACAGTGGGCACACAACCTGACAACAGAGAGACATTTATCAGATGTACAATGCAAGGCCCAACAGAGTCAAAGGCAGCTTTTAGAAGCTTTCCTGGGATACAATCCAGGGGACAAACTGAGGATTTTAAACTGTCTACAATTTTAGAGACATCAGACAGAAGAACACAGACAAAAGACTGCTGAGCACACGGGTGTAACTCTAGGATCTGTGGCTGGAGCAGACAAAGATGACCGTAGGTTTGACATTTTATCAGTAAAAAACCTACAGAAATCTTCACACAAAGATACACTCGGAACAATTCCAGTGGGTTTTGGGGGGTTAATAATCCCATTCAAAACATTAAAAAGGACCTGGGGTCTGTGGCTGTTGTTGGACACAACGCGAGACAGATACTGAGCCTTGGCAGTCTTCACAGCATTCTGATATATAGA
>CM049407.1:130000-180000 GCA_026929865.2 Hyperoplus lanceolatus
TAGGAAATTAGTGGGGTCAGTTATGCTTGATTTTAGTGCAGCTTTCGATCTAATTGACCATGAGCTGCTAATTGGAAAAGTTAAGAGCTATGGCTTTTCATCTACAGCAATAGCCTGGGTAGAGGACTATCTTACAGGACGAAAACAAAAGGTTTTTTTCAATGGCAGTTTTTCTGACTCAAAGGTCATGCAATGTGGTGTGCCACAAGGTAGTTGCCTTGGTCCGTTACTGTTCTCCATATTTACTAATGATTTGCCTCTGTGCACAAAGAATGTCAATATTGTAATGTATGCTGATGACACCACTGTTTTCTGTGCTGACACTCTGTGTAATGAGCTTACAGCTAACTTGAATGGTTCATTAAATGATGTGTCTAACTGGGTCAATGAGAACAAACTGGCTCTCAACACTGAAAAGACAAAATCTATTGTGTTTGGCTCAAGATATATGCTGGCAAAAAAACCTCAGTTAAATTTAGTTATAGGTAGTACACCAATTCAACAAGTTAACACGATAAAACTCTTAGGTCTTACCATTGTTGATTCACTGTCCTGGTCAGTTCACATTGACAACATTGTAACAAAAATGGGTCGAGGGATTGGCATGACAAGAACATGTTCATTGTATCTTACACCATCTATGATCAAACAAGTTGTACATGCTCTGGTCTTGTCAAACCTTGAGTATTGTACAATTATCTGGTCATCGGTAAACAAAAAGACTTTCATAAACTTCAGGTAGCTCAGAACAAAGCAGCCCGTTTGGCACTGAGCTGCTCCATTCACACTAACACTGATGTAATGCATTCTAGCCTTTCATGGCTCACAGTAAAACAAAAGATCTCTCTTAATCTCTTGATGTTCCTAAGGTCAGTCATAACCACCAAAATACCTGCCTTCTTTGCTGAAGGTTTAGTTAGTGTGTCTGACACACACGGTCATAGCACTAGAGGTGCAAGTAATGGACATCTAGCTTTACCTAGACCAAGGTCCAATGTACTTAAAAATACTATAATTTACAGATCAATTTCATTATGGAATGAACTGCCAAAAACATTACTTTTAGCATTAATAGCAAATACAACTTTAAAAAGTCTGCAAAAAAACATCTGGTCCATATGTAATGTATACATTTTAAATGTTTCATTTCCTTTTGTAGATTTCTTATCTTTATTTTCATTTGTTATATTTGTAATTATGATGTTTTTAAATCATAGTGTTGTGTAATATTGTTGTTATTATTTGTCTATTTCGGTTTGACATAATGTCAAACAAGTGATTGTCTGTTGTCTATATTGTATGTTTCGGACCCCAGGAAGACTAGCTCTCACTCCTGTGTGTTGCTAATGGGGATCCTAATAAATCAAATAAAAAAAAATCAAATCAAAGAGCTTTGCAGGGCAACAAGGCCATTCAAAGTGCTTTACAGGGCAACAAGGCCATTCAAAGAGCTTTACAGGGGCACCAAGGCCATTCAAAGAGCTTTACAGGGCAACAAGGCCATTCAAAGAGCTTTACAGGGGCAACAAGGCCATTCAAAGAGCTTTACAGGGCAACAAGGCCATTCAAAGAGCTTTACAGGGGCAACAAGGCCATTCAAAGAGCTTTACAGGGGCAACAAGGCCATTCAAAGAGCTTTACAGGGGCAACAAGGCCATTCAAAGAGCTTTGCAGGGCAACAAGGCCATTCAAAGAGCTTTGCAGGGCAACAAGGCCATTCAAATAGCTTTACAGGGCAACAAGGCCATTCAAAGAGCTTTACAGGGCAACAAGGCCATTCAAAGAGCTTTACAGGGGCAACAAGGCCATTCAAAGAGCTTTGCAGGGCAACAAGGCCATTCAAAGAGCTTTGCAGGGCAACAAGGCCATTCGAAGTGCTTTACAGGGCAACAAGGCCATTCGAAGAGCTTTACAGGGCAACAAGGCCATTCAAAGAGCTTTACAGGGCAACAAGGCCATTCAAAGTGCTTTACAGGGCAACAAGGCCATTCAAAGTGCTTTACAGGGCAACAAGGCCATTCAAAGAGCTTTACAGGGCAACAAGGCCATTCAAAGTGCTTCACAGGGGCAACAAGGCCATTCAAAGTGCTTTACAGGGGCAACAAGGCCATTCAAAGTGCTTTGCAGGGCAACAAGGCCATTCAAAGAGCTTTACAGGGCAACAAGGCCATTCAAAGAGCTTTACAGGGGCAACAAGGCCATTCAAAGAGCTTTACAGGGCAACAAGGCCATTCAAAGAGCTTTACAGGGCAACAAGGCCATTCAAAGAGCTTTACAGGGGCAACAAGGCCATTCAAAGAGCTTTACAGGGCAACAAGGCCATTCAAAGAGCTTTACAGGGCAACAAGGCCATTCAAAGTGCTTTACAGGGGCAACAAGGCCATTCAAAGAGCTTTACAGGGCAACAAGGCCATTCAAAGTGCTTTACAGGGGCAACAAGGCCATTCAAAGAGCTTTACAGGGCAACAAGGCCATTCAAAGTGCTTTACAGGGGCAACAAGGCCATTCAAAGAGCTTTACAGGGGCACCAAGGCCATTCAAAGAGCTTTACAGGGGCAACAAGGCCATTCAAAGTGCTTTACAGGGCAACAAGGCCATTCAAAGAGCTTTACAGGGGCAACAAGGCCATTCAAAGTGCTTTACAGGGCAACAAGGCCATTCAAAGTGCTTTACAGGGGCAACAGGGCCATTCAAAGAGCTTTACAGGGGCAACAAGGCCATTCAAAGTGCTTTACAGGGCAACAAGGCCATTCAAAGTGCTTTACAGGGGCAACAAGGCCATTCAAAGAGCTTTACAGGGGCAACAAGGCCATTCAAAGTGCTTTACAGGGGCAATATTAAAATACATCAAGTATAGAACACACATTAGAAAAGCCAATGAGAAATAAAACATTTAAATAAAAGAAATAAAGCAGGCTACATTACAGGTTAAAAGGGAAACAGAAAAGGTGTAAAGGTGTAGTCAGTGATTCTGGAGAACGCTTGTTGTCCAAATCACTTTTTGTTAAACTCAGTGAATATCTCCTCATGATCCACTACCTGTCTGTACTGTGTGAATATCTCCTCATGATCCACTACCTGTCTGTACTGAGTGAATATCTCCTCATGATCCACTACCTGTCTGTACTGAGTGAATATCTCCTCATGATCCACTACCTGTCTGTACTGAGTGAATATCTCCTCATGATCCACTACCTGTCTGTACTGTGTGAATATCTCCTCATGATCCACTACCTGTCTGTACTGTGTGAATATCTCCTCATGATCCACTACCTGTCTGTACTGAGTGAATATCTCCTCATGATCCACTACCTGTCTGTACTGAGTGAATATCTCCTCATGATCCACTACCTGTCTGTACTGAGTGAATATCTCCTCATGATCCACTACCTGTCTGTACTGAGTGAATATCTCCTCATGATCCACTACCTGTCTGTACTGAGTGAATATCTCCTCATGATCCACTACCTGTCTGTACTGTGTGAATATCTCCTCATGATCCACTACCTGTCTGTACTGAGTGAATATCTCCTCATGATCCACTACCTGTCTGTACTGAGTGAATATCTCCTCATGATCCACTACCTGTCTGTACTGAGTGAATATCTCCTCATGATCCACTACCTGTCTGTACTGAGTGAATATCTCCTCATGATCCACTACCTGTCTGTACTGAGTGAATATCTCCTCATGATCCACTACCTGTCTGTACTGAGTGAATATCTCCTCATGATCCACTACCTGTCTGTACTGAGTGAATATCTCCTCATGATCCACTACCTGTCTGTACTGAGTGAATATCTCCTCATGATCCACTACCTGTCTGTACTGAGTGAATATCTCCTCATGATCCACTACCTGTCTGTACTGAGTGAATATCTCCTCATGATCCACTACCTGTCTGTACTGAGTGAATATCTCCTCATGATCCACTACCTGTCTGTACTGAGTGAATATCTCCTCATGATCCACTACCTGTCTGTACTGAGTGAATATCTCCTCATGATCCACTACCTGTCTGTACTGTGTGAATATCTCCTCATGATCCACTACCTGTCTGTACTGTGTGTGCGCTGAAAAAAACCTATTGCATTGCAAACCATGACATTGTCATCTTACATTGAACAATCGCCCATCTTGTCTGCATGTAAACATGTTAGTACACTGTCCTCGTGTACTAGATTACAATATGTTGAAATGTTGAGAAGTTTAGTGGACGTAGGTTAGAATGAGTGTTTGAGTCATGGGGTCCCAGTCTCCCCTTTAGGATTAATTGTGTTGAAACCAGCAGCTTTGTGGAGGTTCTGACCCACAATCCACTGCAGCAGAAGTTACATCACATGGACTGAGCCTCCCAGTGAAAACAACCAGCGATGAGACGGATATATAAGCAAGAGGCAAGTTCAAGGAGCCATGTTAGGATGAAATAAATAAGTTAAAGTATGTCCCAGTTGTAGCATACACACAATCTGCTGTTGATGATCAGCTGTAGTATGGAGAAGAGGGAGAGGAGAGAGATTTGGAACACAGGTCCCAGTTGCATCTTGGGAAATGTAGGCTCCAGAGTTTATAGACTGAAAACAGACGTCTGTTAAAACGTTTCAGCTGTGATGGTTCAAGCAGACTGTGGTGTGTGTGTGTGTGTATGTGTGTGTGTGTGTGTGTGTGTGTGTGTGTGTGTGTGTGTGTGTGTGTGTGTGTGTGTGTGTGTGTGTGTGTGTGTGTATGTGTGTTACAGTGTGTGTGTGTGTTTGTGTATGTGTGTTTCTCTCTGCTATGTGTCTGTGTGTGTGTGTTACAGTGTGTCTTTATGAGTGTGTGTGTGTGTTACAGTGTGTGTGTGTGTATGTGTGTTTCTCTCTGCAGTGTGTCTGTGTGTGCATATGAGTGTCTGTGTGTGTGTGTGTGTGTGTGTGTGTGTGTGTGTGTGTGTGTGTGTGTGTGTGTGTGTGTGTCCACCAATCAGAAGAGGCTGTGTGTTGGAGGAATGTGGGTCGACCACCGAATAACAGAATAAACAGACCAGTACTTCCTGTGGGCAACAGAAACTTTCCAGCGTTTCACTTCTAAGCCAATCAGAGCTCTGCAGAACGCGATGATGTCACTGACCCGTATACTAACCCTGCATTACAAATCTCATACTCTTTCTTTTCTCTATTCTACATACTTCATCTGACCATAAACAGAATCTAGCATGCAGTATGCTACACTAGGGACATCCTTTAACTTATTTATTTCATCATAACATTGCGCCTTGATCTTGCCTCTTGCTTTTATATCCGTCTCATCCCCGTTTGTTTTCATATGGAGGCTTCGTCGATGTGACGTCACTTCCGATTCGCAGTGGATTGTGGCTCAGAATCTCCCAAACAGCATGCTGTTTACAACACTAAACATCTCAGTTGGATGTAGTAGACTTCCAACAGAGCTGTTTACAACACTAAACATCTCAGTTGGATGTAGTAGACATACAGGTATGTCTAACCATCCTAAATCTGGCCACCAGAATCAGGACATCCTAAACCTGTTTTCTACCAAACTGAATAGTAGAAAGTTTGGGGATTGGAACGCAGTCACAGAGTTATGCAGAGCTACAGCTAAGCTAACCACGGAATGTGTTTTAATGCTCAGAGCCAGGGACACACAGTTACCCTGCATCATGGACCACCACCAGATTTAAAGCAGCAGTGCGTAACTTTTGTCGTATAAGTGAATGTGTTACATTCTAGCCATCTCCAAACCAGTTGACACAAAGTTGATCAAGCCTAACAGCTCCACTAAACTCTCTCTGTATTTCTCAGTATGGCAGCGTTTACAAACTGGTGCCCCCCCCCCCCCCTCCTGACACTGGTGCAGGAGCTCGGAAAAATCCCAATAAGAGCCCAAGAAATGTTTCAGTTATTGATTCTACTGCTAAGAAAAAACCTGGACGTACAGCAGAAGGTATAAAATCCATGAGCCATCACTGAAGGCTTTACCTCATGTAGATGCACCGACAGTGTTGTTGTAATTACTCAGAATTCCTCATGGGGGGACAAAAGTTACGCTCTAGAGCTTTAAACCTCTTGGCATGAAGGCATCAGGGGTAATATAGTGTTTACAGCAGCTGTGACCTCACACTCACCTGTGTCACGCCGCCATGTTTCCTGGCTCCTGATTGGATGACAGCGGCCTGGTGTCAGCGACCTTTAGACAAACAAACAAAAGGTCACAACATGAACTATTTTATTTTAACTCTAATAAACCAGTCAGGTCGTTAAAGGTGATTCTGGAGAAAGCTTGTTGTCAAAATCTGCTACCTGTCCGTACTGTGTGTGCACTGAAAAAAACAATCCAGTCTTAATATACAGCCTAGGCTCTGTAAACAGTGTTAATATACAGCCTAGGCTCTATAAACAGTCTTAATATACAGCCTAGGCTCTATAAACAGTCTTAATATACAGCCTAGGCTCTGTAAACAGTGTTAATATACAGCCTAGGCTCTGTAAACAGTGTTAATATACAGCCTAGGCTCTGTAAACAGTGTAAACAGTAGGCTGTAAAAGGTTAAACAGAGGTTAGTAATGCTAGGTTGTAAACAGTGTTAATATACAGCCTAGGCTCTGTAAACAGTGTTAATATACAGCCTAGGCTCTGTAAACAGGGTTAATACACAGCCTAGGCTCTGTAAACAGGGTTAATACACAGCCCAGGCTCTGTAAACAGGGTTAATACACAGCCTAGGCTCTGTAAACGTATGTTAACAAAGGGGTCACTGCAGCTTGCAACTTACCATTTTAAGGAACCTCTAGGCTGAGTATTAACACTGTATGTTTTTCAATTCACAAACAGTCCGGACTTTAAAAAAAACATTATACTTTATTTTACGAGCAAAAGTAGGCTGTCATCATCTTACTGTTATTGTTCACATGTGCAGCATCCTGCAAAATAACTTATATTTTGTTAAAAGAAAGAGAAGGATAATATCATAGAATTTGAATTCAGAATTGAGGTTTTCCACAGTTTTCACACATGTACAGGTCTTAAAAATGCATTTTCAGCCTGTTTGTAAGAAGAAAAAGTCTCATAAATCAAACAATGAACAACATATGAACAAATCCTTCAGTAATAACCTTCAGAATAGTGCTGGGAATGATTATGGAAAGTTTAGTTGATGTAAGTGCTTTAGAAGTTGAGATATTTGGTTCAAAGCATTGGAAAAAAACTAATGTTGAGACAATGTCCGTTAAAGATGGTTGTATAGGAGAAATCTACAGACGCAAACAGACAAGGTTTAGTCAAATAAACTGAATGTACATGTTGGACCTTTGATTTATACTAGTATGAAAGAAGACATGTTATGGGAGAGAGGGAGAGAGAGGGAGAGAGAGAGATAGAGTATGAAAGAAGACATGTTATGGAAGAGAGGGAGAGAGAGGGAGAGAGAGAGATAGAGTATGAAAGAAGACATGTTATGGAAGAGAGGGAGAGAGAGGGAGAGAGAGATAGAGTATGAAAGAAGACATGTTATGGAAGAGAGAAAAGACGGATAAAAACAAAACAGACCTGATGCTGATCTCCTTCTTCTCTTCAGTTCATTCCAGACGGACGACGAATGGAAACAGACTGACTCACAGTGTGTGTGTGTGTGTGGCTGTGTGTGTGTGTGTGTGTGTGTGTGGCTGTGTGTGTGTGTGTGTGTGTGGCTGTGTATGTGTGTGTCTGTGTGTGCGTATGTGTGTGTGTGTGTGGCTGTGTGTGTGTGTGTGTGTGTGTATGTGGCTGTGTGTGCGTATGTGTGTGTGTGTGGCTGTGTGTGTGTGTTTGGCTCTGTATGTGTGTGTGTGTGCGTGTGTGTGTATGTGGCTGTGTGTGTGTGTGTATGTGTGTGTGTGTGTGTGTTTGTCTCTGTGTGTGTGTGTGTGGCTGTGTGTATATGTGGCTGTGTGTGCGTATGTGTGTGTGTGTTTGTGTATGTGGCTCTGTGTGTCTGTGGCTGTGTGTGCGTATGTGTGTGCGTATGTGTGCGTATGTGTGTGTGCGTATGTGTGGCTGTGTGTGTGTGTGTGTGTGTGTGTGTGTGTGGGGCTGTGTATGTGTGTGTCTGTGTGTGTGTGTGTGTGTGTGTGTGTGTGGCTCTGTGTGTGTGGCTCTTTGTGTGTGTGTGTGTGTGTGTGTGTGTGTGTGTGTGTGTGTGTGTGTGTGGCTGTGTGTGTGTCTGTGGCTGTGTGTGTGTGAGAGAGAGACGGAGCCAACGTCTGTTTTCAATCTGTTTCTGTGTCGTTCGCCCTCCCTCCACTCTCTCTCTCTCTCTCTCTGACAGGAAGTCCAAAAAACACACACACAGTTACACACACACACACACACACACACACACACACACACACACACACACACACACACACACACACACACACACACACACACACAGAGAGGTCTTTTTGTGAGTTTTCCACTGGTTTTTACTACTGAGTGTGTCTCTCTGCTTGGCTTCACTATGAGCGTGTGCGTAGGTGTAGATTTGGGGCACATCTCCCCCTCAGTATCAGCAGAGTTCAATTTGTCCCAATCAAAACAATAAGAAAGACAAGAATTTACGTCTTTTTATCATTTCACACAGGCCTAGTTTCAAGACGATCGTTTTGGCTGTTGTTTGACAAAATAAAAACCTCTAAGATCTATGTTTTGGTATTCATTGTGTTTTTGCCGTTTTTCACAGACGTTAGCATCCAGTGAATGTCAGCTGTGGGGACAGGAGCAAACACATCATTTTGGCCAATGTCTAAAAGCAAACATAAAATAAAATGTTTTGCAGATTGTTGTGATTGTGGAGTTATCAGAAGAAATCACAGAGAAAAGCACTTATGGATTTGTCTGCCCTGAATGGATCACTATGAAACTGCAGACTCTCTTTATATTTGTGTGTGTGTGTCTGTGTGTGCACATGTGTGTGTCTGCGTGTGTGTGTCTGTGTGTGTTGCAGTGATTAATTAAAGTGCAGTGTGTGTTTAGTATCACACAGACACTGATTGACGATCAGAGATAAATCCGTTAAAGGGAAATTGACAATAAATTCTACAGACTGAACCTCTAAGTGATTTTAATTAATCTGTCGTCGTGACCCAATCGAACCAAATTACATTACATTACCTTCCTATAGGCAGAATCTCTATTAGTAAATCAATGTACAGTACAATATAAATGTACATTGTACAGTATGCGTTCACCAGCATTTACAAACTGAACGTGTATATAAATATCCAACAATTTAAAACCAAGATAATTTAAAATACACAAGTGATCTGTCCGAACCAATTGATTCACCTACTCTCAAACTTCTTAATTGGCTGAAACTTCATCAAAACCGGCCTGACGACTTCAGTTTAATTTATTTGTCACAAACACAATTGCACAGGGCAATGTGCAGTGAATTCTTAAGTACCAGTCTGGCTGTGACTCAGTTATATAAAGTGCAAGGTTCTAATAATGACTGTGTGGTCACTGGGTGGTGGGCTGAGTGACATGTCAGTCTGGGTCACTGGGTGGTGGGCTGAGTGACATGTCAGTCTGGTTTACCAGTCTGATGCCCTGGGGAAAGAAACTCCTCCTCATCCTCTCTGTGTCGGCCCTCAGCAGACGGTAGCGTCTCCTCTTACTGCTTGGTGGTGATACTCCCGCTCAGCATGCTCTTATGGTCTAGAAGTTCCTAAGTACACTGACTGGGATTTTTTTGAACTTTTTATTTCTACAGGTAAATCCCATTGAGACCGGAGACTCTTTTTCAAGGGAGACCTGTTCCCATTCCTACGTTACCATTCACACACACATTCATACACCGATAGCAGCAGCTAACTATCAGGAGCAATTGAGGGTTCAGTGTCCTGCTCAGGGACACTTGGACATGTGGTGGAGTGACGGGGGATTGAACCACCGACCCTGCAGTTGAGGGTCGACCGCCCTACACACTATAGTTTAAAGTCTCTCAGTCGTCTGAGATGGTAGAGACGCTGACGGGCTTTCTTAGGACCATGACAGGTCCTGTGTGATGTGAACACTGAGGTATTTAAACCCTCCACCCTCTCCAACAAGGCTCTGTTTGAGCTGAGAGGATGGAAGCTCCTCTGCTGTTTCCTGCTCAAGTCCACTATAAGCTCCTTGTTCTGGTCAACGTTCAGCTTGAGATTATTCTCCTCACACCAGTCCACTAGATGTTTGATCTCAGAGCATGTGGGAAGTAGAGCTGCAGCAACCCCTAGTGGACTGGCCTTTTCTTTTCTTTACATTTTGAATATTTTTTCTAGTGTTAGAGGATGTTATGGGACATTTTTCAATACTGATACACCAACTTAAATATTTGAATTTAAATTAATGTAATAAGAGTTTTTTGAGGTAGGCTTCACGTTCTCCCACGATAAAGCCAGATAAGGAAAATATTTGAGAATTATTTTAAATGAATATGGTTTAAATGGCTAATGACTTAAAGGAGTTACAGAAGAGGAATAAAGATTTGAACACTACACACTATTGTTCTTTGTATTTACACTATTATTTGTGTTTATTCAGGTCTGAGGTGGCTCTCCTCTCTGAGGTGGCTCTCCTCCTCTCTGAGGTGGCTCTCCTCTCTGAGGTGGCTCTCCTCTCTGAGGTGGCTCTCCTCTCTGAGGTGGCTCTCCTCTCTGAGGTGGCTCTCCTCTCTTGTGTCTTCTCTCGTACATTCTTCTTCTTTAATATCTTATTGTTGAAGCGTGAGACGTGAAAATGTCATTACCAACCATCTTGATATCTTGATCTACTCAGAGTCACGGATGACTGAGCTTCTCACACTCCTGAGAAAACCCATCTCCGCCTCTCATGTAATCTAGTTCTTTGGGTCATGACCCAGCCTTCATGACAATAGGTGAGAGAAGTAACAAAGAATAACTGGTGGATCCAGAGTTTTGCCTTCCTATCTATCTATCTATCTATTATATTTTTTATTATTTTTTATTATCTATTATCTATCTATCTATCTATCTATCTATCTATCTATCTATCTATCTATATAAAGTTATGATGTCAGACATTGGGGTAAGGGCTCATTCCCTACCTGTAGTAGACAGTCCATTGGTTTCCTGCTGAGCACCATGGCCTCAGATTTAGAGGTGCTGATCCTCATCCCAACCGCTTCACTCGGCTGTGAACCGATCCAGTGAGAGCTGAAGGTCACAGACTGATGATGTCATCAGGACCACATCATCTGCAGAGATCAAATGATTGTCGGGAAGTAAAATATGAAATAACATGAAAATGAATAATCAAGTAATGTACAAGTACCTCTAATATTTTACTGAAGGGCTGAGTTGATATATACTAAACAGTAAAATAAATAATTTGTCAAAGTTTAAAGGGATAGCACCTTGAGACAAACTCTTTCTAAAGGGGATACTATTTGCAAATGTTTGATTAAACAGAAGTGAACCATATTTTGACCTTAGCTGTTTGCTGACTAGAGGTGTGTGAACCAGGAAGTTGATGGTGATTATGATGAAATCAGGAAGTGTTCATATTGCTCATTGTTCATATTTGCAAAGTCACAGACCTGCAGGATGTGCAGCTTGGAAGTAATGCATCAGTTAATATAACACATCAACCATGCAATCCTTCACCCTCACGTGGCTCCATGTTTTCATGCTCACAATAACTTCATTCATTCATCAGCAGGATGGTGTACAAGCACATTAATTAATTAATTCAAGAGAAGGAAATAATCATTTAAGAAACATATAAAGTGTAAACCAACTGAAAATACAAATGTGTTTCAGTTCTGGGGATTCCTTCATCACTCATCTTCTTCCTCGGGTCGGGTCACGGGGCAGCAGCTCCAGCAGGGGACCCCAAACTTCTCTTTCCCTTCCCCACCTTAACCAGCTCTTGTTAATGAGAAAGAATATATATATATATATATATATAAAAAAAATGTTTTTTGTTTTATTTTTATTTTCTGTAACAGTAACTGTGTATCTGAATCCGATTTTGATGAAAATGGGGGCGGGACCTGATAAGCCTTTGGCTTCTTCCGTCTCCCTTCGGACAACACAAAGTATGATGTATGAATATTTGCAAGAGAAAATTGTGTATTGTGTGGAATTGTCCGAAAGAATAATAAATAAATAAATAAATAAATAAATAAATAAATAAATAAATAAATAAATAAATAAATAAAGTGCCTTGTTGGTTCTGTTGAACATTGGACTGTCCAGTTAGAAAGACAAATGTCTAAAGAATATTTCACCCAAACATGTACCATGAATGTATGTATTATGGAGATATAATGGCGCCTGAATGAAGTCTTTGTCTGATTTGATGACACTGGATCTGAACAAACCTTTGCTTTTCTTTTCCTGTTCATGCTTTACTTACTTCCCACCACTGGTTGGCACAAACTTCCTCAAGTGAAAGATGTTGTCAGTGTGTTTATGTTTCTGGGAATAAGGAAATACTCAGAAAACCTCCACGCCTCTTTCTGCTGTTCTACATAAACACATCACAGGTTAACACATCACACAGTTCAACCATCAGCGTCATGATGAAGGTCCTTGTGCTTTTGATGCTCGTCTGCTCCGTCTACGCTGAAGAGAAAAAGACTCTGTCGGACCAACAGCCGTGTCTGCAGGACGTCCACGCTGCACTGAGAGAGATCACCGCCTCACTGGCTAAGCAGGAGGTGGAGATGAAATACCTGCAAGCAGAGAATAAAGGTACAGTGTCTGTCAGGTTGATAGTGTAATACACTAGATCAGACCCATTGTTCCAGTGTTATTGAAATGCAGTTCAAGTCCAGTGAATGAGCTGAAACAAAGGGAAGAAGTAAACTTTAGCTTACCAAAAATGTCAAAGGTCTTTTGAAGTAAATAAAGCCTTGCAAGTTGATGCAAACTTTAGCTGATGGCTTCCAAACCCTCTGTCTGTATAAAAGCAATGTTGGAATGGACTGTGTCACTGCACCCTCTGAGGCATTATGAGGACAGTATTGACCTGCAGGCAGTAGTAGATTTATATTATTGTTTGATCATATAGATTGATTACCTTCATTCCAGAGCACATTGAGACATTAAATTACAATAAAAATGTCAAAATATATATTTTCTAAAACCTTTGTTCTGTTGTGTTTTTGCATTTAAACCCGAAGAAATACTGTTATTCTGCATCTGTTTCAGTATCATGGCATATTTTAATAAACATTAAAGCACTTAGTAATGTTTACTTTTCTGTGAACAAACTGAGTCATATTCCTTGTGTGTGACAATAGACAAAGGTTGATTCTAATTCCAAAATTCAACTAAAAATATGTCGTAGCAATTTGTTAACGAACAGTAACGAACACAGTTTATCTTCATCTATGCCTCCCTCTCTCTCTCCCTCTCTCTTCTTCCCCTTCTCTCCTAATTAATAATTATATGGATAAGAGAAGCGAATATAATTATTACTTTTTATTTAATTTTTTTATTTAATAAATATTTTGATTTTTAATTTTTTTAAGGAAAGGGGTAGGATTAAATAAGTGTATACTTCTTCCTGCTCCTTTTGGATATTTATTGTATTTCATGCTTTTATTTTGTTTTGTATGTGGATGTCTGAAATAAAACTAAATAAATCACGCTCCTCTAACAAAAACATGTTAAAACATTTACAACCCGTTTATAGTAATACCAGTGAAATATCTTCTTAAAGTGATGAGGATAAACCAAAAAAAAAAATGATGCCAAGGTTGTGTTCGTAGACAGCTGAATCTCTCTCTCTCTCTCTCTCCTCAGGTAAACAGGTGGCTTTTTCTGCCTCTCGGGGGTACTGTCAGTCGAACCTTACGAACACACCACTCTGGTCTAAAACGATCACCAACATTGGAAACGCCTACAACTCACACACAGGCTGAAGACATTTACTTTTGCTGATGTGGCAAACAGTTGATTCTACATATAAAATGACAGAAACAAACGTCCCAGGTGTCTTCACCGCTGAAAGGAGCCTATCACTTTGAGTGGCACCTTGGAAGGTTGTGTTGGAGAACCAGGGAACATCTTCATCGCATACGAGTACCAGCCCTCGGGTCAGAATGCAGCTGTTTCTAACGGGGTCACGCTGCTCCTGGAGGCTGGAGATGCTGTGTTTCTGCGTCAGTGGAGAGGCACAACAGTGCATGACAGCATCAATCACCACACCACCTTCAGTGGCCATCTGCTTTTCACCTTGTAACACACAAACATCTTCACCTACATGATGTTAATGCAGGTTTTTCATTTCTTTAATAATTCTGGTGCATAAAAGATCAAAATCTGAATCACTGCAGCAAAGTCAAGTTAACTTCTCAGTTTCCTTCATATAAAAGCATAAAGTCATAAATGTTAAAATCTGCAACTGAATGAAGACAGATTTCATGTCATGTAATTTGTCTGATTCCTTTGTCATTAAACTTCACTGCAAAGCATCTCTGGACGTTTCATTAATATTGTTGGTTCATTTAAATATCAACAGATTTGAAAGCAACAACAAACAATTGCTTCAAGTCGTAATGAAACCAGACAGAAGTTTTTATTGCTCAGAGCATTTAAACACTTTGAGCTGTTTCCAGTATTTACCTTCATTGGTCTGAAAGTGTATTTTATTTAAGTTATAGATTCACTTACATACTTGTATAAATATCTTTATTATATGTTGGTTTGATTAAAATGCAGCAGTTTAAAGTCAGCTCTACTTGTATTCTGACTTTCCTAAGTTTATATTCAGATACAGGTACGGGGTGTCAAAGGAAAATATTTCACAATTTTCATAGAAGCTAAAGTACATTAGAAAATGCAGAATATTATTGGACTACAACTGTTTTTTCATTAATATGTAATTATGGAGCACATTTGAATCATTTTGACAGTGCTGGGTAGCTTGTGAACGTCCAAGCTTTTAATCTGGAGAGTGAGGTACAAAGATACAAAGTACAAGTGCCTCAAACTTGTACTTAAAATAATATACAAATACTTTATTCCACCTGTGATATTTCAGATATAAAAACTAGTCAATGGGAGAAGTGAGCAGAACGGAGTGACAGAGCTTTTTATATTTGATTAACTACATCAGCCTTCATGTGTTAAAATGTTGTGATGTTAAAAAGTCTCAATACTTTGACATAGAAACAGAGTTCAGATTATTAAACAGGTTAGTTGTAACCTAAACATAAATACATCACCTCAGGTGGAAAATAGCAATTTGCTAAAACCTGGTACACAATAGGTTACATCTCTGCCTGCCCTCAACAAAGTTAAAGGTGCAATATGTAGTTTCAGAGGAGGGGGGTTTGTTTACATTCACAGCTCCTGCAGTTAGTTTACTAAACATATGTTCTCTACATGTAATTCTTAGTATTGAATAATTCTATCATCGTAAATCAAATTATTTTGAGGAACCTGGAACCAAACGTAAGACTAGAATATGTTTGTAAACCAAACTGTGGGCCCTGCTGCTGTAAACAACAACAGTGAAACAGTAACTTTTCAACAACTTCAAACAGTGTTCCAGGGATCTACATTTCCCTGTGAGGAAAGTTTGTTTATTCAGTTATGAGAATAAACCTTAGAAAGTGTTTCACTTCTCTGACACACACAGAGTTACACACTGCAGCTTTAATTTTTCTTTTGCACATTGTCCCTCTTCAAATTAAGTTACATTATTATATTTACATTGATTTGATAATTTTATCCTAATAATTATTTATAGATGGATAGGTAGGTAGATAGACAGACAGACAGACAGACAGACAGACAGACAGACAGACAGACAGACAGACAGACAGACAGATAGACACACAGACAGACAGACAGACAGACAGACAGATAGATAGACAGACAGACAGACAGACAGACAGACAGATTAGTATTTCCCCCAGCAGCAGTTGGTGAAAACGTCCCACAGACAGCAGCAGCACATTACACTCAGACACATCCTCACTACGCCGCCATGACGACCAACAAAAAACTTACTTTGTAAATATTACTGTGATGTCTTTTACTGTGACATCACAGTAATATTTACAAAGTAATTTTTTAACCCGATATTTCTCTTTCTGTGATGTCATGAGAAAGAGAAATATAGGGTTAAAAAAACTCTTTCTGCTTTTTCTCAGGCTAGGATGAACTGATTTCAATTTTTTGTTGCACATTTATACTACATAGGATCTCAAAATTCAATACACCTTCATATTCAAACCGGTGAAGTAGGCCTTTAACAATCTATTTCTAGGCTATGGCAGAAAGTTAAATGGTCGCCACGGCAACCATGATTCAATTTTGCAATGGCTAAATATCTGGAAATGTTCAGGGCCCCAAACTGTATAAGTGTACCAAGTTTCAAGCTTTTCTGAAAAGGTTAACAATTTGGCACATATCCCCTCTACCATAAAACAGTACTTTAGGAAGCCGAACATTGGCATAAAGGTGTGGTTAAGAAACCCCTTAGAAAAGAACTTTTCACCACATGGATTCCTTAAGACTTTTAGTATGTTATTTATTACATATTCATGAGTCTAAAACAGTTGGAATGGTTTCTGTTGCAATGTTTTTAAGGTCAGGTTATATAATGCCTGGACTACACCTGGACTTGATATCTGTGTTCTCATGATCTCAGAGAGAGGGGGGGGAGGTAGGGAGACAGAGTGTGTGTTACTATGTGCTGTCTCCTGTGCAGACCTTTCCCCAGACCTACCCATGAGGAGGGGAACACTTCTACCCAACAGGGAGACACCTTGCTCAGCCCGGGCTGCAGCGCAATGCACCCCCCTACTGGGACGGGGGTGTGCCACCACACACACACACTCACTCACTCACTCACTCACTCACTCACTCACTCACTCACTCACTCACTCACTCACTCACTCACTCACTCACTCACTCACTCACACACACACACACACACACACACACACACACACACACACACACACACACACACACACACACACACACACACACACACACACACACACACACACACACACACACACACACACACACACACACACACACACACACACACACACACACACACACACACACACACACAGGTACAGTTCACAGAGCAAGACAAGCTATTAGTCAGT
Source organism: Hyperoplus lanceolatus (assembly GCA_026929865.2). NCBI lineage: Eukaryota > Metazoa > Chordata > Actinopteri > Uranoscopiformes > Ammodytidae > Hyperoplus > Hyperoplus lanceolatus. Next base: position 147,102 of record CM049407.1, read on the forward strand.
TAATCTGGAGAACGCTTGTTTAAACAGGGACAATGTTCATAATAAAGCTTGTTTAAACAGGGACAATGTTCATAATAAAGTTGAACCTTGTTCAGAGGGGTATACTACGAAGCGAGATTAAGGGCTGAGGGAGGTCTGTTGAGTCTAAAGCGGTCTAAAGCCAGAGTTTTCAGTATCACAAAAGGTGTCTCTCTTTTTACCTGGCTAGATCACCGTGGTAACAGAGGCTGCGCGGCTAACCTGCCCAGAGCAGTTTTTGTTTCAGAGTTTGAGCTTAAATTCGGCTCTTATAGCGCTGCCCTTCAAGGAAACTACACATTTTGAAATCCCGCGGACCTGACAATATTGTCTGAGCGCTACATTCTCACTGAGGAAACTGTTACATCTAAACTTATTGATCAGTAAGTTAATGAACGAAACGAGGCCGTGACATAAGGCTTACAGCAGAGTGAACTGTAACATCGCGCTGGGGCTTTTTGCCTCGTGCATACAGTTATTGATGCAGAAAATGTTAAATAGCCTAGACCTACTGTATGCAGCGCCACTCTATGCTCTCACCTCAAATGGTTTTACCTGGCGATCTACACACACTGGCTCTTAATGAAGCGTTCTATAAAATCACAGATTGCAAAATTATTTTACTGTAGGATTCTTTCTTTTCATCAGTTGCGAGTTGGGACGTGACAGGTGTCACAGTTCGGACATCGCTGCAGACTTGCAGGTTAAGCTTCTCACAGTAGATCCATATTTGTCCGAAAAATACAGACTACAGGTTTTTTAATGTAGGCCTATTGGTATTTGTAAGATTCAAATAAAAGGCTAATAGTCTAAATCAAAATTGTATTCATTATGATGTGGCCCAAAATTAAAGTGATTTTCCATAGGCTATTCATTTGGGGACAGTGTCAGACTTAAATTACATTCTTAAGTGTAGGACTATAGGCGTAGTGCTATAAATATAGCAAAGTAGCCTATACATATATTAGGCTAAATGGTATAGTGTTCAAATCCGAGTTCAACGTGTAATTGTTTTATAATGTCACGTTACGCACTGCGAGAACGATCGCCAAGATAAATAAATCATTTCCATGCTGGCAGCATTCCACTCTCCTTATTTGCAGTAAGAGTTTTTTTCGGCTCTCTGTTTTCTGCTGTAATAATTCAGACTGACACACTCTTCCTCTTGAATGAAGTTGGCGACACACTTTTGTTTTACTCAGCTGCTCACAATCAGTCCATTAAAGTTAGCGGCACAAGATCAGTCCATTTTGTGCGGATGCAGAGTCAAACGACGGATCGAACGCCCCCTTTCATGGGGACGCGCACAGAGCCTGAAGCTGAAACCCTCGTTCAACATAAGAGGTTGATAACTTCCTTCGTGATACCGGCTAGCTCTGAGCGAGGGTATGTGTTAGGTTGAACCAGATCAAAAAAAGAGAGCCGGGCTCTGTTGAGTTTGTTTCGTAGTATACCCCTCTGAGCAAGGAGAGATGCGTTGAGCTGTTCACTGAGTTTGACAACAAGTGATTCTCCAGAAGCACTGACTAAATAAAAGGTAAAACATGTAAATAAAGTTGTTGAATATTAAATTACCCCCCCGCTCTCTCCCCCTCTCTCTATCCCTTACTCTCTCCCTCCCCCTCCCCCCCTTCTCCTTCTCCCCTCTCTCCCCACTCTCTCTTTCTCTCTCTCCCTCCCTCTCCCTCTCCCTCTCTCTCTCCGCTCCCTCTCTCTCCGCTCCCTCTCTCTCCCCCCTCTCTCCCCCCCCTCTCTCTCTCCGCTCCCTCTCTCTCCCCCCTCTCTCTCTCTCCCCCGCCTCCCCCCTCTCTCTCTCTCCCTCCCTCCCCCTCTCTCTCTTTTAAGGTCAGGTTATATAATGCCTGGACTACACCTGGACTTGATATCTGTGTTCTCATGATTTGTCCCATTTATTTCTTAAAATGTTCCACGATCTGAACTGTGTTGAACCCTCCACCAATAAGAGCCGAGGCACTAGACGCTGGTGGAGCCTCCCACAGCAGAGCAGCCGCCCCCCCCCCACCCACTCATTCAATCAGCTGTTCTGCTCTACTGCACTCCACTGTGCTCCAGACCTGTTGTGCTGTGTGTCTCTGTCATAATGCAGAGCTGGCTTGTTCTCTGTCAGAGTGGCTCACTAGCAGGGGCTCAGCTTTGGTGAGCTCAGTTGCTTACACTGATATGTGTCTCTAACTGGAAAGTGTCCCCCCCCCCTCCAGTGTAGTTTCCCTGAGCGTCAAGCGAACGGTCGGGGGGGAGCCAGTGTGTAAGAGCTGGGGTGGAGCTAAGTCGTGTCTTTACAAAACACAACAACCAAATGTTACTATGTAAAATCCAGCCCGAGAGAGGAGGACTGTGCAGATAAACACTCCACCACACATTCTAGTGGGGCAGAAGTCATCATTCAGAGGGATTGTTTTTGTGGGACGCTTTACTTTGTTTTTTAATGATAATACAGCATGTTACGCCTTTAAACTATAGCTCTGCTAAATGTTTGATCAACAACTAACAAATAATTTTTAATCAATGATATTATTACAAAGCATTGATTGGATTTCATGTTGTTTTTGGTGTTTTTTCACCTTTGTTTGACAGTCAAGTATAGAGTGAAGAGAGAGAGAGAGGGAGGGAGAGAGAGAGAGACAAAGAGAGACAGAGAGAGAGAGAGAGAGACAAAGAGAGAGAGAGAGAGAGAGAGGGCGGGAGGTAGAGAGAGAGAGGGGGGGAGAGAGAGAGGGGGGAGGGAGATGAGAGGGAGGGAGAGAGAGAGAGAGAGATTTTAGTCCACCAGACTATAGCTCGTCAGCTTGTCAGCGTCCAGTGTTCACACACATTCTCAGCAGGAAATCTCTAGTTTAATGTTGATAACAATCAGACAGTGAGCTCTGCCAACCCAGTATCACGGCAAGGCGTGTAATAGGCGCGCCGGTCCACCTCCCTGTGCGTGTCCCTCACAACGCCTTGCCTGACCAGGGCGTGTAGGTTACACGCGGCCCCCCGCCTGTCTAAATGAACGGAGGAATAGCACCAACAGGGGGCGAAATGTTCTCCCAGCATTTAGTGAAATGGTTTCGTAGCCATTTTTAATATCTATTATCCGAATGGGAAATGCTATATTTTAGGACGGATTCACCATTAAACGTGTTTCTAATTACATTTCTAGCGAGAAATATACCTTTTACTTGCATAATCTTCAGTCAGTGAATGTGTCTGATCTTTAGTTTGATAGTTATTAGGAATATTTTATGGTCTCGCTTGCCACACGTTTCAATGATGTCAGGTTGCTAGGGAACATAGCGACGCTGCTATCGCTAAACAAGCAGCTCACATGTTTTCCGCTGTTGTGTTAATAAACTGTTACTTTATGTAACTTTTAATGATAGCATCTTATTAGAAACACATGTATCTGAGTGCAAGGGTGACGTGTTGTTTAGATTTCTGACAGGTTAGCCTGCTGCATCCACATCTTTCTGTAAAGTTGTTAGCATTAGCTTAGCCCGGCCGAACAGGAAATGGTAACAGCGAGGAGGAAGAAGAAGCCTGCTCAGCCATCACGCCTGTTTACATTGCTGGAGGACCACCAACCTGCTACCAACAGGGGGCGACCATGGGGGCGACCATTGATGTCAATGTCAACATTACAGCAAACAAAGAAAAAGATTAGCATCTTCCGATCTGGTAAGTTGAGCATGCGTCAGATGCTGTTTTAATTTATTAATATCTTTGTTTGAAAGGGGTTTTATAAGATTGTCCATTGATGTTGTCATGCTATGTATATTTATGTAGCTGTAAAATAGAAAGCAACTAATGTTAGACTTAGTTAAAACTTAGGATAACGTCAACAAGTTAAACTATAGCCTGTTGCTTGATGCTAACGTTAGCTGAAAGGCTATATATTTTTTTTTAAATTTTATTTAAACATTGTTGTGTACAAAGTCAGTTAGAAATACATATGCTGATGGTTAATAAAACATAAACAGCATCTTCGTAAATGGTCATTAGTTGTTAAAAACAATTATATATCTTGTCAGAGGACGATAGAAAGCATAATATATAATATTATGAAAGTATGAGCCTTAGGACAACATAGTTTTAATAATCTGTTTACATTATCTAAAGGCTATCCCTTACAGGAGCATAAGGTGCATATAAAGGTAATTAGGCAACTTCAAAGAAAGGAGAAATACTTTCAAGCATATACATTTAAACAAAACATCAACACATATATCCACATGAAAATGTAATTATAGTAAAATAGGGAAATAATAAAAATCTAAGCAACATTAGATCATTTTTACAGGTTCATTTTCATTGAGCACTTCTTCTTGTTGTTTCGGTGATCAATTAAAATAACAAGCATAATCTGGGATCGCTGACTCCATTTTTTGCTTAACAGTTGATGGGGCTGTATTTTGTAACTGTTGTAAAATATTCAATTCAATGCAATGGGCTACATTTTATGCCATCCAGAGAATCGTAACTCAAACAGTTCTCTATTTTTCAGGGGCAGAAGATGAAGCAAGTGCAGTGGGAGCCATGCAAGCTCTGGTATGTCATGTGTAGCATGTCACCAGCGAACAAGCGCATGCCATTTACAGATTACAGGTACATTTTAAAGCTTAAAGTAGTTTATAACGAGATTCAGCCACGACGAACAGTCAAGAGAGGTCAGACATGAGTGGCCACTCGGGGACTTCCGGGTTACAGAGCATGGGGTAGGCAAGATCGCTGATAGCTCCCACAAAATATTTCAGACCTAACTGATTAAACCCTATTCTCGTCGATTTTTTTTGTGCTTGTGTTGCCGGTAACACTGATACTGTTTTGGAGAAATGCCTAGAAGCAAGAAAAACGCAAAAAGAGATTCGGCAGAGTCAGATATGTCCTCGGACAGCGTGGTTAGCATGGACGTTGGTGCTAGCTCAATGGCTTCCATTCCGGGTCTGCTTGAACAGCACAGAGCAGCGATAGCCGCCGAGTTTAAATCATCTTTCGCCAGCATGGACGCTAAACTGGACAGCATCCAGGCCGTGGTCTCAAGCCAGGGGAAACGTATAACCGATCTCGAGGATAATGCAGAAACTGTTTGCGGACGCCTGGAGCAACTTGAGGCTACGTGCTCCTCACTGCAGGAAGATAACAAGCTGTTGAAAGCTTATCTGTCGGATTTGGAAGGGAGGAGCAGGAGACAGAACGTTCGTATCGTGGGCTTACCAGAATCACTGGAGGGTGCGCGCCCCACCGCCTTTTTCTCTGAGCTCCTCGTTGAGGTGTTTGGTCAACACACTCTCACACTGGAAACGTCACAGTGCGACTGTGGTCCACGTCACATTGCCGTCTGTCACTGACGTGAAATTCATGTTTTCCGTCGTCTGCTGACGTCGAGCGGGTTCAATTCACTACAATGTACTGCCATATCCGGTGATGTTTGACGTTGTGAGCATCTTTCCTATTGGATATTTTTCTGAGAAAATGGCGGACATTCTTTTTATTCTGGGTGGAAAATATGATATTTTAGTAAAGTTACGCCATTAAAAGTGTTTGTGTAAAGATTTTTAGCGAGAAATGTGCATTCCACTTTCATAATCTTTGCTCGGTGAAAGTGTAGGATGTTTGGTTTGATAGTTATGACGAAGAATATTTCGCTATGTAATAACATGGTTGTTATGATGGTTGCTATGGACGCTGAGATCAGCAGCTCGCATTCTGCTTGAATCATGGCGGACAACGCTTCTCCTCTCATCGTCACCAGCGCATTTCAACAGGGATATCTTTCATGACTTTCAATCTACCGGTAATGTATTATAGTATTTTGTGTCGTGCTAAAATGCACGTTATTCTTTTCTGTACTCATGGAAGCAGAGCACAGCAGCTGCATTGTTCTTTTCCTAGTTTTTATTAGTTCACAAACTCAAAATTACTCAAGATTTAAATGCAAAAGGTGCTATAATGTTTGATCAATTGGCCCAATTTAATTTTATAATGGCACCTTGTGAGTATTTATTGTGTTTTTGTGATCGTTGGCGGTCCTGTCTGATTGCATTTCGTTTTATAATCTGTTAAATGTGCATAGCATTATCTCTGATTATGATTTATTTTTTTAACGTTCCTTTAGCTTAATAATCCATCGTTACCGTTTATTTTTCGCTATTCTACCACGAGCGGGGCTCCTATTAACTGAACGATCGCTCTCTATTTATCTGTAAACCTTTTTTTTTTTTTTTTTGGTGAGAGCTGATTGAGAGCAGTAGCCTAATGTTGGCTAAAATAAAATAAAGGGTTTTGCTTAGTTGCTAACACTTTAACAGTTGCCTTATTGCAAAATGTTATTCATGATTTATTTATTTTATTTTAATATGGCAATTTGCGATTTTTTTGTCGTTATAGCCTTTGTTAGGCTACATGTTTGAAGGTAATTAGCTTACATTTTATTCTCCGAGTAGTTTGGGATGGATTCACCATTACACATGTTTATGATGACATTTCTAGCCAGAAATGTGCACTTTACTCTGAACGTGTTATGGTTTCAATGATTTCAATGCAGAATGGGTGCTGTAGAAGTACCGGTAGGGGGCGATAATTAAATGTCAATATCAACAACTCCCCACAGGCTCCATGAAGAAGAAACCTGGAGTCAACAAACTTTTCGTATGTCCATGCAACAAACCCATCGGGCCCTCTTCCTGTCCCAGGTATGATTGATTAACGTGGAAAAACGTGTGCTGTAGCTTCGTTTTTAGGATACCTGTCATTTTTGGTAAATGTTTTTTATGTTTCATCTGACGGTAGGCAACCGAAAGTAACTATCAAAAGAATATAACACTAACGAGTATGCTATCTTAGCTTTAAAGCTAGCTGAAAGGCAAGGCAGCCTATTGAATTGATAATCAACCTATATCTGTAATTCAGAAAATGTAAGTTAACCACTTTTTTTTGTATTTCGAGGGTGAGCACGGTATGCTTGTTTAGTGTGTTGTCATTTTGTCAGTTTGCTGGATTGTTCATAGTGTTACTAGCAGTTATGGGGTGAATTGTACAAGACTTATGTGGGAAGCTAGCACGGGTCAGAAAGTTAAGGCTTGGAATGTTTGTTGTGAGACTAGTAAGGGTCTTTCGGGGTTTGCTGTTGAGAGCAATATATGGGGTGGGTTCTGGGTGGGATGGGGTGGTGTCAACTGGGGGTTTAGCTGATGGGTTATCACCTGCTGTGTTTTCAGTTATCTGTGTTTTCCTTTTGTTTGTGTGTTTTTTTTTTCCTCTGTATTTTGCTACTCTTTTTGTTATCGGAGCAACTCTTTTTACTCTCACTATAACTGAGCTAGATGAAGGGCAATCTTAATTTAATTAGTTGGAATGTCAAGGGGCTAAATCACCAAGTGAAAAGGGGTAAGGTCTTAACCCACCTAAAACGGCTCAGGGCTGGAATAGTTTTCCTTCAAGAAACCCACTTACACGACTCTGACCATGGGCGACTAAGTAAATGCTGGCGTGGACAATTTTTTCATTCTAATTTCAGGGCTAAGGCCAGGGGCACAGCTATCCTTATTGATAGTAATATTCCTTTTGAGTCCTCAAATATTATATCAGATAAAAATGGACGTTGTATTATTGTTTCAGGCAAACTTTACAATAAGTCAGTCATCTTGGCCAACGTCTACGCGCCTAACGTCGACTCCCCGATCTCAATTCCCATTCTCTTGTTCTTGGTGGGGATTTTAACTGTTATATAGACCCAGTCTTAGATCGCTCTTCCCCCAAACCTGCCACTCTTAGCAGATCTGCAGGTTATATCAAATCATTTCTTGCTGATTATAGCCTTTCTGATCCATACAGGTTTTTATACCCCACAGGAAGAGAATATTCATTCTTTTCACATGTCCACCACACTTACACCCGAATTGATTATTTTTTTGTTGATAATTCATTGATGTCAGACCTAAAGTCATGCAGCTATGAAAGTATTGTGATCTCAGATCACGCTCCTCTGCTCCTTCAACTGGCTTTCTCTGACGTTGAATATACAAGAAGACAGTGGAGACAGGATCCATTGTTGCTCACAGATGATAGTTTTCTTTCACACATCTCTACACATATTAAAACTTTTTTGAGTATAAATAAAACACCAGATGTTTCCAATGCAACAATTTGGGAAGCCCTGAAAGCCTATCTGAGAGGTGAAATTATATCATTTGCAGCATACAAAAATAAGTGTACAAAACAGAAACAAACTGAAATAGCTGATCAGATTCTGAACATAGACAGACTATATGCTAATTCACCTTCATCTGAACTTTACAAAGAACGTTTAAAACTTCAGACAGAATTCAACCTTCTTTCCTCTCGTCAGGTTGCTGACCAGTTGCTTAGGAGCAGAAGTACTTTTTACGAGCATGGTGACAAGATTGGTAAACTCCTGGCCAATCAACTGCGCGGATTTAGAGCGAAGCAACTCATCCCTGGAATACGGACAGACAGTGGGTGTACAACATCAGGTCAGAAATTGATAAACAAAAACTTCAAAACATTCTATTCAAATTTGTATAGTTCTGATTGTACAGTAGACGTAACGGTGATGGAAACCTTTTTCAGTAACCTTAACATGCCTTCCCTTTCTCAGGACCTGAGACATAGCCTTGAGGCACCTATTACTCAGAGGGAAATTATTGCAGCAATAACATCTATGCAATCAGGCAAATCTCCTGGTCCAGACGGACTTCCATCTGACTTTTTAAAGAAATTTTCAGCCGAATTATCGCCTTTTTTATGTTCAGTATTCTCAGACTCATTTGACTCAGGTAAACTCCCGCCTTCGTTCCACCAGGCCTGTATTTCCCTGTTGTTAAAAAAGGATAAAGATCCTCTAGATTGTGCATCATACCGACCAATTTCACTATTAAATACGGATGTGAAGATACTTGCTAAAATTCTCGCCCACAGATTGGAGGGTTCTATCATATCCCCCGACCAAACTGGGTTTATAAAGGGACGCCAATCATTTTATAATATCCGCCGGCTAATGAACATTTTATATTCCCCCAGAAATATTGAATCAGAATGCCTCGCTTCTATGGATGCTGAAAAAGCATTTGATAGAGTAGAATGGAATTATGTGTCCCACCTTGACTGAGTTCTGGACATCAGTTTTTAAAACAATTTCTGAAGTACTTCAGCATCAAATTGAGCCGAACCCTTTCACTGCAATTTTTGGCATCGCCCCCAATTCAGGCTTGCCTAAAGTGAAGCTGAAGGTACTGGCCTTCACATCCTTACTTGCTCGTAGGGCTATTTTACTTAAATGGAAAGATCCTGCTCCTCCCTCCCACTCACATTGGATTAGAGACATTATGTCATGTATGAATCTGGAAAAAATGTGTTGCACTACCCAGGGATCTGAGACTAAATTTCATAAAATATGGCGCCCCTTCCTAGACTATTTTAAGAAACCGACCACATTAATTGAAGAGTAGCTACCCCCTCCCCTTTTTTTTCATATTGATTGTTTGTTTTTGTTTCTTGTGGTGTGTGTTTTGTGTTGTTGGGTATGAGGGTGGGATGTGGGTGGGGTATGTTCGGGAGAAAAAGGGGAAAAAATGTGTACTTGATGTGCTACAATTTTGTTGTTATTAACATTTAATAAAAAAACCTTTGAAAAAAAAAAGTAGTTTATAACTGCTAAAAAGGTGCTCAATATGTGGTCACTAATACATGTCATTATACACGTCAAACATTTGCTGTGTCCGAAATAGGGATTTTAAATGACTCATTATTTGTGAGTCGACTTGTCGGAGGCATGAATCGACAAATCGATCTATTTACTGTGCCAGACAAAAAAAGTGTGCCTATTTTTTTGCGGCAGCACCACGTGGTTGTGGTGCTGATAAACTGCGCTTTCCTTAAAAAACAACACTGCTGCCGCTGTGTGTGTTCAGACTTCAGAATTTCCATCAAAGCCTTTTTGATAATAAAAATTATATGCTTTAACTAAACGCTGTCCATGAGTCGGAGGTGAATGTAACTTATTTGGCTGAAAACAGAAACTAACGGAGGGAGGCGGCTCTCTGTACAGTCCCTTAATTCGCGCAGTCAGTTTGCTGGCTCTGTGTATTCGGGCTCCAGACATACAAACAGATCGCAGAAGCCGTGCCCCTAGACAACTATAACGGGCAGAATATCCCCGACTATAATTGTAGCCGTCAAACCAAAGAGTTTTTCTGCATGGCGGCTCACTCACTCACACTGGCGAGCTCTCCCGGTGATTTGGTGACCGTCACAGCGTTCCACTCGCTGCTTTGCTCGGACGGAGGCTTTTTGGGAATGTGATTTAACGAATCGAGAATCGTCACATTGTTCACATCCCTAGTCCGAAATCAGGTTCTTTCTTAAGTACACTTACATAGAGTACTTATAGGCTCAGTGCACTCAAAATTTCAAATACATTATTGTAGTGGAAAAAAAGCATTATGAATTTGCGGCAGAGCCCCAGAACAGGCTTCTAGGTATAAAAAGTGTAGCCAGTATTTGTATTCTCCAGATGATCGCCACACAATTTTTATTTCAACATTTTTGTAGGCCACCACAATTCAGCCATTTGCAAAAACATTTTTAAGCTTTATTATACTTCCCTGAGGAAAATATAATATATAATATAAATGATGTTTCAAAGTATTTTTCCTTTATAGTAAAGTCTCAAGAAATGACTGAGGGAGCAGAACCTTAACTGAAAAAATGTCCAAAATGTGTAAGAGTTTAGTGTATGGTGTGTACAAAAACACAAGACATTTACTTTGTGTTCTTAAAAATGTTATCTATCGGAGTTCAAGGATCATTAAAGCTTTATACCACTTTCATTAAGAAAAATGTTGATGTGCCCTCTCGCCCTTTTCTACTCTTCATTAAAGCTGACTACCATTTACCTACTGTGACAAAATGGAAATTCACTGTAATGCAACTATTGGAAACGGCTAATAGAGTCCTACTGTGTGCTGTGATGTGTCTACAGCTTATCGACATAAACAAAACAACTGAACAATTTTTTCTTTTCTGTGTTACAGTGTGCTGAGGTCTTAGTGCAGTGGCATCCTTGCTCTGGATGGTGAGTGTTTTCTGAATTTTAATTTACTTTGGCTTGGGAAAAACTGACAGTAAGGCGTTTGGCCAGTGTAGTGCATTGGATATCATTTAAACATCACACAACTATAATTACCCTCTCTGCAATAGCAATATAATGTTTCCAATTGGTTCAAAACGTTGTATGCCATTTTGCACTTTTATCATGCTTTTCTAGGTAACTCAGTTACTCTGAGTTAGTCTTTGTTCCATCCACAAACATAGGCAGGGGAATGCATGTTCTCATGCAATTAAAAGTGTATAATATATACAAATTATAGTATGTGGATAACATGTTCTAACTGACACTGCTCATTCAAATCTAGGATTATGAAAACAAGACTAATTACATACATGACTGAAGATTCCATGTATGTGAGAGGTTCTGCCACCATAGTGCTATTTGTCCCAAACACTTAATATCAATGTTATCCTAATGATGTTTTTCTGTGTGTCTCACAGTGGGATGAGGTAGAAAAACTCCTGGGAGCCAGAGGAACACATTTGTTAACAACATCCAGTGTGTTAATGTATTTTATATTGCTGTTTTGATCAATTAACACCAAATGGATTGGCTACAAAGCCAGATTAAGGAGTTAACAAGGTATGTCAAATTAAAGCCATACCATACCCTTGTATCTGTTTGAAGAATATTGCGACGGGCCACTAAAAGGGAGGATTGGTGTTCCGATGTGTGACTCGGCCACTCAGTCAGCTGTTGGGAATCCGGGATGCGCCACGTACATCCCTATGCACGTTAATACGGGCATCATAAAGTTGGATGTTTTGCGCTTGTTTCAGGATACGTGTTTGCAAATGCAAGCCATATCTCAGCCTGAATATTTTATTTAGGTAATCAGTGCAGTCCGAGGCTTGTAATGTAATTGCTCGCTATCATTTCTGTCCCAGCTGGCTACTATAGGCTATCTGCCCTACATGTCTCACCTCTCGTGTCGTGTACAGTATGTTTAAAGTAACATCCCCAACAACCAACACAACTGGGTGAGTTTAGCGAATATATGGACATTTCATTAAGTTTTTTCGGAACTGTGATGGAAATCAAATTAAAGAGAGCTACATGTGACGAGACAAAATACACTCGAAAAGTCCCGAAGAGTTTGGGAGTAAATATAACAGAATGAAGCTGGTAGTCACCTTTTAGCATCGGCTCAGCTCGCTTGGAACCTAGAGCGAGGTGATACCAAAAAACAAGCCACTACTAGGGACCAGGTACCATGTTTTTGCGGTAAAAATGCCAAAAATGCGAGTTGAGTTGAGCTGATACCATGCAGTGGAAAAGCGCCATTAGACTATCAGAGGAGCAACCTCGTATTTGTCACGCTGCAGCTGTGCGTTCTTTAACTCAGGACATGGGTGCTTCAGACTCATCACCAACTTAATTAGCCAGACCATATACAACCCCCTGTCTAGACTGTGTCTCAGACTTGATTATTTACTCCTGTGTCTCCCCAACAGAAACACTTCAAACTTTAGGTCATCACCTTAAAGTGAGACATGCTTCATTTTCACCCTCTGGTCTTCCTCTCTGGGAACCATCACCTTATCATGGTGGAGAGGTTTGTGTGTCCCTATGAACTTGAGGGCTGTGTTGTCTGCCCTCATAATTGAATGATCTGACATTTTATGCCTGGGCTGTGGAATGAAAAACCTGGGACAGGGTAAGGTAATGCCAAAGGGAGCGATGGACCAGTTATTGCCATTTAGTTCACATGCTTTCTGTCTACAATGTAGATGTAATAGTACACAAGTACAAACATCCAAGGCTGGTATAGGCCTTGAACCTTTCAGTAGTCATTTAATTTTTCTTCCCCCATTTATATCAATCAACCAATATTGTTAATATTAAACTTCACTTTTTGACTTAATTAACTCAATAATTTAGACGATGAATTTGTTTATTATAAAAAAAGTTAATTACGTCACTTGCAGAGTGAGGTAAATGTGGCGCTGGACTGCAAATGCATAGACCGAAAGTGAATTCCCATGATGAGATTTTGTTATTGATATACTTAACATGTCTCACAAAAACACGAACGTTTCCTCTACAACTCCACGAAACGATAGGTTGATCGTAATGCCATCAATATCCCCCTCGATTCTGTAGGGATAATGTCGGCTACCGCCACAGGCCTAATGTACAGACAACAATGCCCTCATCCTGCCACTTACATAGCCTAAAGTGTAGGGGGGGGAGGGCTACACCTATAGAATTGTGTCTTCGCTGTGCCATCTCGTCTAATTGTCTGTGTAGCCTATTAAATAATATAGTTCATATAGCACTTAACTTAATTATAACTAAGGGCATACAATACATGTAGGCCTAATGTACAGACAACAATGATGAAACAAAAGAATAAAAGAGGAATTTAAAATTAAATTCTAGGCCTATGTGGTCATTGTTTCTCAACATCCTGAGTTGTCTGTCTAGGTGTTCATTTACATCAGGGCTCACCAGCCTGTTTGAACCTGAGGGCTACTTCATGGGTACTGAGTCATACGAAGGCCACCCAGTTTGATACTCTTCTGAAATAACACATCTGCTCAGTTTGCCTTTAGTTATATATTATTATTAATGATTAATGATACTCATCTATGTGACGACACTGATCAGGTTAATGATTTATCACAATAATGATCAACAATGACTTAAAAAAGGTGGAAACAGATTATTATGCTATTTTTAGAAGAGGCCTGCGGGCGCCTCATATGGTCCTTGGACTACCTGGTGCCCCGCGGGTACTGTGTTGGTGACCCCTGATTTACATCATGGATGTCCTCTTTACCTGCAGTAAAGGACAGGCTAAGGCCTAAGCAATAAAAACAAAATTAGACAAACACCTTCACTTCACACATTGAGATTCCCTTGAATCATATTACCATCATGTCACAAAATCCACAAGTATAAAATAAATAGGCCATCAATATGAGGGCTTATTTTAAGAAATAAGAAAAAAGTGAGCTCTTTCCATTTTTCCAGCTACAATAGTCTGCAGCAATATGTCATCTGTTTATTTGTCCCTCCAATGTTTAAGTAAAATCTTAAAATATATAAATACAATTAGAGCAAAATGAGACAGTAGACATCATTCCCTTAAACATGGGCAGTGGATTAAATAAGGACCACATCATCCCCTTCTCCTCCGTATTTCAAAACAGGAAACATGTAGGCTAAAGGTAGACTATTCATAGTGACATATTACTCTCCAGGTCGAGGCCTTTCCAACTGCAGGCTGCATTTTGTTAAAACTCTGAAACACATTTTTAATTTTCTCATACAATTTTCAATATCTGACATGCCATCTATAGCACTTTGAGGGTAATAATCTGACAGGGGACAGAATAATCAATCTATCTATCATCTCTCTTATCTCTATACATCTATCTATCAACTCTGTCTATCATTTACCATCTCTATCTATTGAAAATATTTCACATTTTTTGGACACACACAGACACTGTCTGAAGCGTAGGCTTTAATAGGCTTGAGATTCTGTGTCCATCAAATGAGAAATTTTAAATCTTTGTCTTAGAGGTAAACAAAATATATCGTTGGAAAGGTCTCGACCTACAATGTAACATTATGTCAGTTTGAGGATTCCACTGGGCTCCTACTCAGAATTACTGACCTTTGAACCTTGACTTTAGTGCATGCTTGAAGGCTCATAATTCAGCTTCAAAAGGTTGTACAGACATGGAACTAACAGTTATGGAAATGTCCAGGCCTGGGCTATAATGTGATATAATACACACGTGAAGCATCACATGAAACACCTCACAGTACTCTCAATTTAGAATAATTAAAGTTCCAATTTATGAAAAAAATGAAATCTTTTAATAAAACTACATTTCCCAGCGATGCGTCATGCACTCAAATACTGTAGTTAGCCATAGTTGTAGTTTTTCTCGTTTTCGAGCTGGGTTGGGGTTAAATATTTGTGTAATAAATATAGAACTTATCTGTTACAGACATAAACTGTAGGGAACTGCCGAACTTGTTGATACACTGCAATATAAGTTCTACATTACAAATAATAGTTTGTTTGTGACATATTGGCTGGTATTGTACAAATGGGGTATTTGGGTCAGTAGTTCTGGTTGTTTGCAAATTAGGGTTGCGATAAAATAGATTTATTGGATCTTATATGACATATTTAGCGAAGCCGATCTCATTATAACATTAAAGCCATTTCATCTCACTTAAAAAAAGGTTGATATGTTGTCTATTTAAGATATTTTGGGCAGAAGTGTTAAAACCGTTGCCGAACGCGCTAGTTCCGCCACAACTATGCCCGGCGGAAGTCGCCTAATGGCCCGCCTCGCGGAAGTCGTCCGCATGCCCCTTGGTAGTGCAGCGGAGGAAGCCCACTGCCCCAGTCATTTATTGTTGTGTCTACTACTTCTTCCTTGGCAAAAGTAAACAATAAATAAGAATGAAATGTATTCTCGGTATCGAAGGACAACTGTTGCCCTAAAGTTACGTTTAGAGTTAGGAAATGTTCCTGTTTGAGTTGGAAATGAAAATAACGTGAATGTACTTTCGGCGTCCATAACAACACAATGGAGACAAATGAAAATGAGTCAAATCAGCATCTCTACATCAATTCATGGAAAGTCTCCCTCTGCATCTTTTTCTCTTCATCCGCATCTCTTCCTCCTCGTTCTCCCTCTCATCCACCGGTCCACTTTCATTTATCAAAACAAATTGGAAGTCATGGAGAATTTGAGTGGTCTCTGAATAATTTAGTTTGTAAGTTGTAAATGAGACACGTGATAACCCTAATGCTGCCATGACTTAATACATTAAGTTAAGTTAATAAATTAACAATTGTATATTATTTCAGCATACATTGAGTTTAAAGCATTGAGTATAGCTGCAAGTAGGTGGGTGAATTATGCCTACTGACATGTAGGGTATGTTTTCATGCCAAGGATACATTTCACCAGATGAAATACAACGTTGAGCAAATGTTGCTATGTTAGAGACAACCAGACTGCTTATTATAATAGTAATGTCTTAAATAGATTTAACATACAAAAACCTCAAAAAGTCATCTACTCAAAGTCATCTACATTTGCAACACATAAAGTATGAAAGTTAGCAATACCATCTGTTTCTGTTCTACAGTGATTACATGACTGTTACCTCCCCAAAACACTAGTTGGCTGGTGCTTAGTGACCAGCAACATATAAGATTAAAGACACAGAAACCAAATTTAAGTTTTATTAAATAATACAATACAATTTATTAAACAAACTCAAAACTACAAGTGTCTCGAGGACTGGTTAAAAGAAAAGAAAAGATGGAGCCACGCATTGGACTGTCGGATCTAGGACTTCCTTTTCCTAAACCCAACTAATACTAATAAAGAGAAAACACAAAGTATTTCTAAGCTATCAGCCCTCCGGTTCATCTTTTTACAATTTTTCCTCTGAGAATTCTCTTCTGCTCTTGTCCTGTTTGCTCTCTTCACAATTGTTGATATCTTAAGCCAACATGAGAAAATAAGGATCTGTGACAACAAGTGTGTAGGTGCTGGTCACTGTGCCCAGTTTCCTCTGTAGAATGTGTTTCTTCTGTAAAACACAGCAGTGCAGTCCTTTGTGTCCCTCTTCTGCCAGCTCTCTGGAAGTAGCTAAAATAAAAAGTGTAGGAAAAAAGATAGAAAAATGAATTACTATTCAGCTTTTAATAAACAATCAGACTTAACATGCTTTACTGGTGGACTCAGAGATTCTGGAGAATGCTTGTTGCCAAAATCAGCGAAAAATCAGGAGTTAATACACAGGCTAGGTTATGTAAACCGGCATGTTGCTAGCTACGGTGGCCCTTTTGTTTACATACCAGTTTACAGAGCCTAGGCTGTGTATTAACATAAGTTTTTTTTTTCTTTTCAGTGCACACAGTACTGATAGTTAGCAGATATTGAGGAGATATTCACTGATTTTGACAAAAAGTGATTTTGACATCAGGCAATCTAAGGCCAGTTTACACCAAATATTTGCGACGGAACAACTTGAAACTAGCTAGACTGCAACGTTTTGAAACTGGGCTTAACCTTAACAGCATCAGCACCCCACACTTCATGTGCATGCGTCCCGTAATATAAATTAGGTATTTGTGGAACATACTGTGGTTCTCGAGGTCCTCTTTCTCAGATACTGACAATGCTGGGTCATTTACTTCACAGCGATTGATTTCTCCTATTCCAAACACCTGACCAGCATGACCTGGTCAAAGAGACGCCTCTTCATGGGGAGGGTTATCACTGTTTTGAAAAAACAAACAAAAAACAAACACAGATGTGACAAAATCAAAACACTAAAACATTTTCACCATGGTTTCCCCATTTGGAGCCTAGCTTTGCCGCTAATAATGAAAACGTATTGTAAAATCAATAACTGAATATTTTCACTTGTTGTTGGTTGGAGGGTTAGTGGGGATCAACTCTCTCAAAACAAAAACACACGAGGAGGAGAGCAGCTGCAGTAAACTAGATGAAGTATAATATAAAATTATTTTCAAACCTGTGCATGGCCACGGTACGAATGTAACTCAGTAAGTAATTTAACAATCTTTCAACAGGCATAAACATGTTTAATCTCTTTTGCCAGTATTGTCCATTCAATTTTACGCTCGTCCAGATTTCCTACATTTTCCACACACTGTTTCCAGACCTTTCCGCCCTTAGCTGATAATATTGATAGTGAGGCTCAGATGTTTATACGATATCAAACTTTGCTAACCATCTCCTTGTGCTTCCCATAGTAATTACAAAAAAGATTGGTTGAAAAATGAAACTGAACTATAAAAAAAAAACTTGAGTCACATAATAGCAAAAATGCATATACAAGCCCTAAGGTGTAATTTGTAGCGTACGTTTAATTTGACCAGATATGGTGCCATTTGATCTTTGGTCTTGTTTTTATTCAAGTATCTATCTGCTGTTTGTTTAGTTTTATGTTGTAATCTTTGCTGAATATTTTTTTTTCAGAAGCATACAATATAATAATATAATATTTTTTTTCAAAGCATACAATCAACCTTAAACTAACCTGACTTGGTCATATACTTTGTGGTGAGAGCTGCCCTTGAGAGGAAGCTGTTGACCTGCTCCACCTCCTCTCCAACAGTATTGCATATTCTGTTTGTTACTTTTAAACTCGATATCACTGCAAATGAGGGAAACTACAGTGTCCCTGAGTATAAATAAAGGTTGATTGATTAAATATTTCATGCCAAGCGACTAGGGATACATTTCTCAAAAACAATTGGGATGTATGTTGGCATAACTGTAAGGAGACAGATCCTGCATGAGAAAACGCATATGGTAAGTTAACCATTTGCGAAATGCAGTTCAGCGTCTACATCATTCATCTTAAGGAGAAAATTATTTCACTGACCCTTTGGACTTCCTGAAGCGGTAATGCTTCCGATTCCCATCTGCCGATATAGCCAGCATGTCTGGTGTTCATGCCGGACATTGAAAAGGAACCACAATGGTATAACATTTGTCAATGAAAGATCTTTAAGTTTGGAATATAAAATTATTGCTAATGAAAAGAAAGTTCTTACCCAACCGGATTGGTGTTCAAGCATTTTGATGAATGCTTGTTGCAATAAAGCTGGGCTGGCCAAATTCATCTGCTCGAATGATGTGAAGAAATCAAACTTGAACAGGATTTGGCAGCTGGTGGTTGCTGGCCAGTATCTGCATTCAAGCAAATCCTTTATCCCCGGGGTCCATTTGTAGGAAGAATTTGGAGAGCACACAGTGGGCAAGCACAAGTTGTATGGACCTGAAAACAGAAAATCATATTTGACCAATACTGAATATCACAGCACATAAGGATAATAGTAAACCATTTCCATGCCTGACATCCCATCACCTTCTGGTGGGATACAAAAAGCAAAAGGAAGAGGAAACATACCGTTGGTGTGTCCTCCTCCTGTTCTGCTGATGCTGGGACAGTAACCGAACTCAGAAGGTCTCTGAGATTCTGAAGCTGTTTATCTTATATGGGGAAAAAGGAGTCAGTTACACTGATCTATTAATAAAAAAAAACAATATTTAATGTGTGGCTAAGGTTGACTGTATACAAGATTTCACAATTAAATATGCATACCAAGACTAGGGACCTCCTGAGAAATCTCCGTCGCCTGTGGCTCGTCCACTTCTGGAAGCTCCCTGGGGCTTAACTGAAAACACAAAACATGGAGGAAAAATGATTAGTGACTGAATACATTGAAAATTGTGAACAGTAAAACCATTTTATTTTTCTGACAAGATCGATACTTCCTAATAATTTGGGGGATCAATGTTCCCATCCTGGTCTCTCTTCCTCCAGGACACATGTGAGCCTTGACTCCGTGGCTCTTTGCTTTCTTTGAAGGATAGAAGTACAAATAAGGATAATATAATTGCCTGTAGTGGAGCAGGGACATTATAAATTTAAATAATTTTAGGTAAAAAAAAAATTAACATTTAGGTTTATTTATTTAAAGCCCAAAATCTATGGTAACAGCTTTTAGTTCAAGTCAAAGTCCACTTATTTGGTCTTTCACACAGGGACAGACGAAAACAAACCTTAAAAATGAAGCCTGGTTCACTGCAATCAAGACAAACCTGTAAAGTGTGAATGCACCCAACCTCCCAGGATTATTACTACAACAAGTGAAAACTAGAAAAACGACTACATGCCATGACTTGAGAGCAAATTTCAATTCTACCACAAGCTTTTCCGTAGCATTTGTATTTAATATTTCATACTTATGTTATACAGTAGTACTTAAAGCAGCTACGAGTAACATTTAAATATCTTTTAAACAGCCTCATGTTTCCTCTCATAATCATAAATGACCTTTAACAGCAAACGAGACCATCAGTGCAAAGAAAGACGTTTTTATATAGTTTTTATTACTGCATTTGGTCTGGTCGCACACCCAGATTTTCGGTTCGCTCGTTCAGGCTCTATGGTCACATATCCGTATTGGTCGCAGATTTCAGTGTGGCGCAGCAACGTGAATTGAGAAGCCTATCCCTCCAGGTGAGGGAAGGGGAGCGGGAGCCTTGTTTGAGACAGTTATTTGTCGTCATAATGACTGATAACGGGGCTGAACCATTAAAGAAATAAAAAAGAATGCAATGAAGAAAAGCTAAAAGGGAGAGTGATAGACGGGCGGGAGGAGGAATTTGCCAAGCAACGTGTAAACATTCACGGGAGCGAACCGGAACAAACTAGACTGCAGTGTTTACTCCTAAATGAATGAGCGGTTGGTACTAACACAAAGTTTACTTTGCTTCGCCATGATCAGATTACAATTATTCATCTGAAATAGTCATTATTTACAACAACATAAACACATTACCTCATCGTGATCCATACTAACTGCCGTCTCTCGTTCATTCGCTTTCTGTGAGGACACGTAATCTTTCAGCTCCGTGAGAGACGAGTAGTTAGGTGACACTGCTGCATCAACTCATTGCAATCAGGTGTGTTTGGCTCTGACTGGCATTAGTTGATGCAGAGTCACTAACCACTCTCACGGAGCCGAAAAGAGTCCGGTGCCCTCTGTTGAGATAGGCAAGAATATTGCAACTTTTCATTGTACATATCTTGTTCTTAGGAGAATGTGAAATGTATATTTCTTGTTTTCGTAGGGAAAAGTATGATATTTTTAATAAGACAGGCAAGGTAACAAGTGACCTTTAATATTAAGGTAGAATCACTAAAAGTGTTGTATTCAAGTTTTTATCCTGAAATACAGTATATACATAATTGTGAATTCATAAGGCCTCTCTGAAAAGGCATGCCTGGGCTTGTCCTGGGACATGTCAGGGGTGAGAGAGACAAGGGGGGCAGTGGGTCCTTGAGCTGGACACACACACCCTCATCTTTACCCCCACCCTCTCTCCTCCTAATACACACACCCACTCTCTCTGTCTTCAGACTATTTAAGGCCAGGGTTTTGAGCAAGAAAGTCTGCTGGTTTTTGGGGAAGTCTTGACTGTTCCATTTTTTTGTTCTTTTAGCATGGACGAAAGACTTAGAAGAAAAACTCGAAAGAAACACTCTGAATCTTTTTGAGTGTAAAATACTTAGAAAAATCGAGGGAGTTATTTTTTCTTTTCAAGAAGGGAAAGAGGCTCGGAACCATTTCTTCCTTTTCTATTCTGAGAAGTTTGGTAAGGGACCATTTGGGTTATTGATAGGAACTAATTGATGAACCAGGTTGTAAAATAGCATCGAGTTGAGGTTTTAAAACTGTTGAACCAACTTTTCCTGATTGTTGGGTAGCGAAATCAAACTTGTCATAGCATTTGAAGATATTCAAATAAATATGGCATGATTGAAAGCTCGGCCAACACCCAGAACTATTGAAGTTGTGTAGACAGTGGACAAACTTTTACTCCTGATCTCTTATGGATCAACCAAATAAACTGTTGAACCAACTTTTCCTGATTGTTGGGTCGCAAAATCAACCTTGTCATAGCATTTGAAGATATTCAAATATATATGACATGATTGAAAGCTCGGCCAACACCCAGAACTATTAATAATAATAATAATAATAATAATAATAAATTTTATTTCGAGGCGCCTTTCAAAGGCTCTCAAGGTCGCCTTACATACAAAGAATTCAATAACATATACTGTTTAAAAGCAAGGTACAAAAATAGAATTAAAAACAGTTTAAAATAAATACACAATAGGGTGGTGAGGTGATGAGGAAGGCAGTATCAGGGGGGGTATGCAGATTTAAAAAGGTGGGTTTTGAGTTTGGCTTTGAACTGGGTTATGGATTCAGTGTTGCGGATGTCGGGGGGTAGTGCATTCCAGAGCAGGGGAGCAGAGCGGCTGAAGGCTCTGCTCCCCATCGTCTTGAGACGGGCAGAGGGGACAGTGAGGTGAACAGAGGAGGAGGAACGGAGTGCACGGGAGGGAGTGGCAATTTTGATAAGGTCTGTTAGGTATGGGGGGGCAATGTTATGGATGGCTTTGAATGTATAGAGGAGGACCTTGAATTGAATGCGGAAGTGAACCGGGAGCCAATGAAGCTGGTGCAGGACAGGGGTGATGTGGTGAGAGGATGGGGTTCTGGTGATGATTCTTGCTGCGGAGTTTTGGACCAGCTGTAGTTTATGGAGGGTTTTTTGGGGGAGACCGAAGAGAAGGGAGTTGCAGTACTCTAGTCTTGAGGTGACTAGACTGTGGACCAGGATGGCAGTGGAGTGAGGGGTGAGGGAGGGCCGGAGACGGTTGATATTGCGGAGGTGGAAATAGGCAGTGCGGGTGATATTGTTTATGTGTGATTGAAAAGACAGTGTGCTATCGAGGATGACACCCAGACTCTTAACCTGAGGGGAGGGGAAAACGGGAGTGTTATTGATGGGGATAGAGAAGCTGCTGAATTTGGCGAGTGTGGATTTAGTACCAGTGAGAAGAAACTCAGTTTTATTGCAGTTGAGTTGTAGGAAATTGGAGGAAAACCAGGTTTTTAAATCGGAGAGACATTGAGAGAGGTGTGATGGTGGAAGGGCGGAGTCAGGTTTGGTGGAGAGATAGAGCTGGGTGTCATCCGCGTACAGGTGGAAGTGGATGTTGTAGTGACGGAAGATATTGCCGATGGGGAGGAGGTAGATGATAAAAAGCAGGGGCCCCAGGACTGAGCCCTGGGGAACACCTGTGGTGACGGGGGATGGTTGGGAAGTGAAGGACTTGAGTTTGATGAACTGAGTGCGGCCTGAGAGGTATGATTGGAACCAGTTGAAGGTGGTGTGGTGAATGCCTATGGAAGTTGTGTAGACAGTAGAACTTTGAAAAACCTGAAGATGAGAATACTCCTGATCTCTTGTGGATAAATGGGAGAACTCATGAACTAAATTCAATGTGAACAAAAGACATACAACACATAAGTTAAGTCTTATACTTCTCTACATATAATAATCACATTAATGGGAGTGTAGGAACTTATTTTCCTTCCTTTCATTTTATTTTATCTTTTCTTTCTATATTGTGAATGTACAATCTTTTTATATTGGTTGAATAAAATTTCTTGAAAATGTTATAAATCTTTGGCCTGAATTTTTAGTTTAGTGTTGGGAACAAGGACCTAATTAGGGTTTTCCTTTAAAGAGATCGCGGCGCCTCTGAGGTAAGCAATCCAAACCTACACTACGGCTACACTACTGATAACAAAGAATACACATCCCATAAACACACTCCTTGAATTAGGAGGGAATTGCATTTATCTATTGGCCTAGCTCATCCAGGTGTATGAACTTAGTGAGGACTTAACGGTAGTCTTTTGAAGCCAGGGGTAAATGTGAGGTATTCATCCACCAGAATAATTAAAAACCTATTATCTAATCTCCTCCTTTCTAAAAACCTATCTAGGATAAAGGTCTGAAATCTGGACTTAACCTAGGATACAATTAGAAGTGACAACTGTGCAGGTCATTAGGGGACCAACACAGGGGGAGATCTGGAGATAGGCAAGGGTCAAAAGGGTCACATGCTTTAAAACCAGAGCCTTTAAGGTAATATATGGTGTGAAGGGTTTTTGGTGAAAAGTAAAACCTTTTGGGAATTGTGTAAATCGGCTTTTGGTCTTTTTTGCCATACAAAAGTGCAGGGGTCGATGAACACATAAACTTTATAGTGGAACAGGTTTAAACAAGGAACAAATAGACTTGGCGGGCTATATTTACATGAAAACATCCTGATATTAATTTAGGGGTGTTAAATCTGGTGAAGGGATACCGGCATATTCATTACCTCACACTTTCAATAGGCTACACGGACATGCACTATATTGTGCCCTATTCATTTGACTCTCGCACGGACGGAATGCGCTAGAAAACAGCTTTGCGACAGCTGGGGTCGTAAAAATACAACCACTTTTGTCAAAGGGGCCGCCAACGGACAAAGTTACTCGTAGTGGCTATAAGTCTAAAACTACATAGAAAAATGTTTAGAAAATACTTTACCACCCTTCGCCCACTGTCTCACGTCTTCTACCCACTGGTGCACCATGTCCTCAGGGCAGTCAAGGTCACTGCACAAATCGGTTAATTTCTGAGACGCAGCCTCAGCCTTTTGCAAAGTCTGCAGTTAAAGAAAGATAACAAAAAACCCAGCTTTTGGCACAACTTTCTCATTGTCAACTTTGAAATATCATAAAATGTTTTTTGTGATTAAGAGCCCATTCAGAAAATGTGTTGTTAATATGGTCAGTAAACCAGATGTTTTTCATGTAATTTGGCACATACCTCGACATATCTGCAAGACAAAGCAAGATGTAGACCATCTTGCTTCCGCTTGTTCCACCCAATGGCATGTATGGTCAGCATGTCATCATCATGGTATGGATTATGCATAATGTAGTCCATCCAACTTTGGCACAGAGGATGGCTCCTCCATTTCAAAATTGGCAGACTCCGCCAGACGTGGCCAGCCGCCCAGGAAAGTCCAAGACGGTATGCGGTTGGCATGCGTGTGGCCATCTCCGTTATCAGCCATGACCACGGAATGCACTTGCGACAGCGCGGGGGCAGTAACCCGAGCTTTCTGAGTTCTTGATGACAGACGTTGGTCTCCAATCTTTTCCCTCAGCGTACATAAAGCACAGAGCGACTTAACAAGCTCGAATCCAGTCCAGCCTTTTTCCCAAAGTCTTAGTCAATAAAACGTGCACACGGTTCTTTGTTATAACAGTGGAACTACGTGGATACCTGGCCATAACGGAGCCTCTGTGAAGTCCCCAGACCGGACAATCATGCCGTGCCCTTGACCTTGACACAGAGCACTCTCATCCGAGTTCACATTATCTCCCGTAGCAGTTCTCAGTTATTTTTAGATACTGGAACAGACAAGCACTTTTCAACAGCAACAGTCCATCTGATCTCAATCCACCAGATGTGTCCCGAAGTGTACAGGTAGTCTCATCATCAATGTTCCTGTTATATCCGTCATCGTGACGCCAAATGTGGTAGCCGAATCCCCCATGGCTTGACAAGACAAAGGTAGTAGACTGGACTTATCATCAGTGATCAGGTTTATTCAGAAGGAGATTCCATCAGACATACAGAGGATTTCATGGTAGCAGTAGCAGCAGGCTGAGGCCGCAATGGCACTCCTCGTTAGTTACAGAACAGTGTCTTATATTCTCATGTGTGGGGGGTATCATGTGTTCTTAATATCTGCAAATAGACAGATCGTTTCATACCAAGTCAAACACACGTCCATCTAGGGAGGTTCTACTTCTTCCTCGTAACCTTAACCTTTAAGACTATCTGCTCAGTAACTCTGGTGAATAGAGGCTATTCAAATCTACAACAGTTACTTGCCATGGACAAGGAGAGAGGTTGGCGCAACTGGTGTTACGTCGTCAATCCGGAACCAACTCTGAACTTAATTCTACTTGTCCTGGCGCTTTTATTTAGTTACACTGGTGCATACAGACATGAGTTTGTGTGTGCGTTACAACTAATGATTGACTAATGTCTCTGAGAGCTTGTTTGTTTATCCCAGCTGGGGCATGGCAGTATGTTCTGACCAGGTCACTTCTGGCCATGGCGATCCCAGCACACATAGTTGGCAACGACACGTCATGTATCAGCTTACTTTGGATCATGGTTACATAATGAAAAACATTAACCCCTTACACTGAACCACTTGCTTTTTCCACTCTGAAACTACCATAACAACACATGTTGTAACAGTTACAATCCTGACAGCTAGCTTGAAAATCAAATATTCCAATACTAATGTCGGACGAGTAACAGAATCATGGGCTTTGGTCAATTTAGCAACATTTTTCTAAACACTTGAAAGTAACTCTGATCAAATACAACATATAATTCATATTCCATAATTATCATTCAAATGACAGATAGAACCAGTTAGAACACAGTCTGGGGGTCAGAACAGTCCATTGAAGTTAAAGGTCACTCTTCTGTCCCCCAGATACATACCTGCCAAACCATGCCCTTGCTGACACCCCTTCAACCATCAACCCCCACATCACAGCCCACATTGTCTTTTGTCTTATTCAAACTAATCTCCTTGCTACCTCAAATATAATGGATTCATTAAAAGAGGGCACATACACTGTCTCACTTTACCCCACAGCATTTGTCTCACTTTACCCCACTGCCACACTTTGAGAAAAAACTACCTCTCTCAGCAATTCAGGCTAATCTTCAGTTTGCATCATCACATGGTTTCATGTGTTGGTAGTTAATCAACATGTATGATAGAAGTTTTTCTACCTGAATCAATTTGCTTTGGCACAACAGTTGATAAAGTTGACAGCAAAAAAATGTACTTTTACATGCAAAAAATAAATTTTTGTGAAAAAAAACATGCTTACCACAGCACCATGAGGTCCTCTCTTTCATGGCCAAGGGGAAATGAGAGGGGCTTGAAAAAATATATCTCACATGACCAAAAATGTGTTCCGTTGCCTAGATACAGGGGGTGTCTCACATTATCCGATGTCTCATATTCCCCCGTTCTCCCCTATGTTACAATTTATTCAACAAATATTTTCAAATATCAAATGTGTAAAAATCTCCAAATTGCTGCTGCAGTGGAATCAAACTTTTTATAATTTTTTTCAGAACAAGCAGCAAAACTGGACAAACAGGAGGATCAGCTACAAGGTGTGTGGAAATCATCACATCTGTGTGTCTCTTTCTCTCCCTCACTCACTCCCCCTCCCCCCTCTCTCCCCCTCTCTCTCCCTCCTTCTCTCTCTCTCTCTTTCTCAAACTTTATCTGTGTTTTTTCTTCAGATCAGCAGACTGAGGTTGATGAGCTGAAGAAACAGCTGCAAGGTTTGTGGATTCACGTCTCCTCCTCTAACAAAAACCTGTTCAAACATTTTCACTGTGGATTTTCAGCAACTTCTTTTAAAGTCCCACGGTCGAGGTACAAACTTTTGGGGTGGTCGCACATTAACAGTTGCTGCCCGAGACTATGGAACATGTCTCCCCCTGACATTAACACCATCACAGTGGAACCCAGTTTAAATCTAACTGTGGTCATCCAAACAACTTCTTCTAAGGGCGCACTCACACCAGGCAAAGTTGCCCTGTACCGTACTCAAGTACGATAGCCCCCCCTCCAACAATGTAAACGCTTTGGAAGTGGAATCAAACTTTGCCCTCCTTAGATAACATCGCTCTCGATGCCTCTCAAGAGCAAAGAAGATCATCCGTGACCATCTTCATCCCAGCCACAACCTGCTCAGCCTACTGCCCTCTGGTAGGAGGTACAGGAGCCTGAAGAGCAGAACCAACAGACTGGCTAACAGCTTCTCTCCTTGGGCAATCAGGACCCTTAACTCTCATAAAACATAAAACATTAAACAGACATACACATAGGCTACCTCACTTTCCACAAGTGCAATATGCTTTCTGCCTTTTAGATTTATTTATTATGACATTGCCTGTCCTTGTCTTGTTTCTTTTGTTGTTTTTGTGTCTTGTTTTTATACTGTTTTTAACTTAAATTGCTTGTCTGTTTTTTCTGTAGTGTAATGCACCTTCAGTTGGCAATCCCAATGTGTTGTACAATGACAATATAGACTATCTTATCTTATCGTTGTATTTATATCTTCAGAACAAGCAGCAAAACTGGACAAACAGGAGGATCAGCTGCAAGGTGCGTGGAAATCATCACATCTGTGTCTCTCTCCCTCTCTCCCTCCCCCTCTCCCCTTCCTCTCTCTCTCTCCCCCTCCCCCTCTCCCCCCTCTCTCCCCCTCCCCCCCTCTCCCCCTCTCTCTTTCAAACTTTATGTGTTTTTTTTTCAGATCAGCAGACTGAGGTTGATGAGCTGAAGAAACAGCTGCAAGGTTTGTGGATTAATCACATCTCCTCTAACAAAAACATGTTCAAACATTTTCAACCAGAATATATTTTCATTACTAAAGAAATCTTTATAAAGTGACAGCAGGTCACTGTGGTCATCCAAGCAACTTCTTTTAAAGTCCCACGGTCGAGGTTCAAACTTTGGGGTGATCGCACTTTAACAGTTGCTGCCCGAGACAATGGAACATGTCTCCCCCTGACATTAACACCATCACAGTGGAACCCAGTTTAAATCTAACTGGTCATCAGTAACTTCTTCTAAGGGAGCACTCACACCAGGCAAAGTTGCCCTGTACCGTACTCAAGTACGATTGCCCCCCCACTCCCCTGCTGACCTGTACTAACACAACACCTAAAGATCTGGTCCTGAGTACAGTTGCCCCTTCCCTACGTCATTGTGCGCGTTTGGGATTTGGAGCATAAGCTACTTGTAGGCTAAACGATTGTTTTTGAATATTTTCATCTGGACAAATTTGCAGCAAATATTCCACTTCCAACTCAGACCAACGAGAATCCTTCAGCAATTGTTTTTAAATTAACGTTTAAATCTGTTTGTGTCTCTCTCTCTCTCTCTCTCTCTCTCTCTCAGGTAAACAGGTGGCTTTCTCTGCCTCTCTGTTGGCTACTGTCCGTCAACACTTTGGACCCTTTGGTGGACACACTCCTCTGGTCTACAAACACGTCGTCACCAACATTGGAAACGCCTACAGTCCAGTCACAGGTACCTGAACTAAACATTTCAGTTTTGGCCGATGGCGAAAACAGTTGAATTTCCATTTAAGGAGATATACTGCAGGGAAAACCATAAATCAATTTCAAGCAATAGTTAACTTTGAGATATGTGTATTTTTAGCCTCCATTACATTATTTCTCCTTTACAACCATATTGTTAACAGCCATCATTTCAACATAAGTTTTTTCAATACTCTGAAACAAAAATCTCAACATCTAAAGCACTTACATGAACCAAACTTTCCATAATCATTCTTTACACTATTCTGAAGGTTATTAAAGAAGGATGAGTTCATATGTTGTTCATTGTCTGATTTAGGAGACGTTTCCTTCTTACAAACATGCTGAAAAAGCATTTTTTATGAGCTGTATCTATTATTTTTATGATTTATAAGATGAAAAAGTCTGTATCCAAAATCTGTTCTGTAAAAACTTTGGAAACTAATACGTTGAAAAAATTAAAGATTTTAACTCTGGCTTCATCCAACATCTAGATTTTGGGTTTTAAAAAGAGATGCAAATTTATGAATAATTGATTGATTTGATTTTTGCAAATATGCTAATTATTTCATGAATTTCTCAAAAAAATGTAAAACATTCTTTTTATGTCAGTAACCAACTAGCAAGGTTTCATGGTAATATCTATACATTTCATTGTTTACCTCAGTGGTTCTCAACCTAGCCTCTTCGCGCCCCCCTCTACGGGATGGGAAAAAAATTAAATATTAAAAAAAGATTTTAAATAAATCTTAAAAAAAAAAAAAAATTGTCAGCGACTGCTGCCGTGAGCCCCTGCCTGTCCAAGAGCACTTACAGGCGGTTAGTCTCTCAGTAGCCTCCCGCAGCAGTCTCAGAACAGAGAGGAAATACACACTAGCCTACTCCGCGTCCAGGCTGCAAATGAATCGCGCATGCGCATGGCCGCTGCTGTTCCTACCCTGTTTCTTCACTCACTCCCACGGCAAATAAATTGAACTGCATTTCACTCACACTGCTCCAGTCACTCCAGTTTCTTGCCAAGTTCGCTTGTGCCAGCTATCGCTAGTCTATCTGTTATCAATCTTGATATCGATTTACCATCGATAGCCTCAAATCGAGGATGATTTGATGTTTATCAAACATTGCGCCAAGAACTGAGGATCTTTGCAAGGCAAAGCAGGCTCAGATCTCACATTAAAATCGCCTACCTGCAAGCTTCTGTCCAAAATGCAGATGATTACTATTCCAGGGGTTGAAGTGGGACGGCTCCTCAGATAAATTAATAAATAAATGGTAGTGCTGTCAAACGATTAAAATATTTAATCGCGATTAATCACATAAATGTCATAGTTAAGTCGCAACTGCAATGACCCAGCTTTGGGGGGGGGGGGGGCCCAGCTTGCAGAAGGTTGAGAACCCCTGGTTTACCCTATTCACCTGCAGTGTCTCGCTTTAAAATGAAAAAAAACTTTCCACAGGTGCCTTCACTGCGCCGCTGAAAGGAGCCTATCACTTTGAGTATCAGTCGTCCAATGGATCGTCTGCTTCTAACGGCGCCTCACTGCTCCTGGAGGCTGGAGATGTCGTGTCTGTGCATCTGTATTCTGGCTCAACAGTGTTTGACAACACCGACCACTACAACACCTTCAGTGGCCATATGCTTTTCACCATGTAACACACAAACACCTTCACCTACATGATGTTAATGCAGGTTTTTCATTTCTTTAATAATTCTGGTGCTTAAAAGATCATAATCTTAATCTGAATCACTGCAGCAAAGTCAAGTTAACTTCTCCTTTTCCTTCATATAACAGCATATAAGTCGACTTTAACAGGGCCTGAGGAGGCAAACTGGTTCAAGTAACCCCTCAGCTGCCATTATGGTTGAAATGCAGGACTGCCAAGATGAGCAGGTAGAACAAGCAGATTGTGCAGTTCACAAGTTGAACATATGAGTAAACCCAGAAGAACAACATGTAACAATGTGTTAAACCTGATTTACTTCTGTCTGAAATGTTGAGGCAACACTGTGGCTGCAAATTGGCTCTTAACCATTGAAAGGACAGAATATTAAAACAATATTCATGTAGATTTGAGTAGAATTAAGAACACCAAACTAAAACTAATAGTCTATTATTACAGCCCTGCAGTAAGGGTTATAATGTCCATCCACTTTTGCATTGGTGGTAAACATTTAATTATTAACATCCTCATAAGTTGCCTGTTTGATAAACAACCGCAGGTCCTGTTGTCGATATCCCATCCTGATCTTCATATCACCAGCACAATAGGCCTCCTGTCTAAACTGATCGCAATAATCCATTGTTATAAGCTACTACTACAACTTCTATACTTGTACTACTACTCATTATAATAGGTCTTACAATAATTAAAATGTAATTATAAAGCACACTTCACATTATAGGCCTATAAAATGACCACACACTAACCTTACTGCAATAGTCCTAAAGTAATGTTACTGTGGAAAATAACAGCAAAACAGGTCTGTGACTGAGAGGCTGGCTTTGTTTACATACTAAATCCTAGCAAGTTAGCTGAGCTAGCTGAACTAGCCAGCAGGACAAAAATAGCTTGCTCAGAAGTTAGTTAGCTAACAGTAGGCTATAGCTACCACCACCTCCACCCCACAAGTGAATTTCATGATGAACCAATGCTTACCTTCAGCCTCCTGTGAGCGTATTCTTCAGTTTTCTTCTTTCTTCTGCTCCAGCTGGTTTATGTTTGTTTTAAAGTCATTAACAACATTAACTGCTCCTCACTGGCGGGAGGGCAGATTTCTTTCTCTCTTTTTTCCCGTGACGTGCGGCTGTCAATCATCCCAACTGTCGGCAGACGTCACTTCACTCGCTGTGTGACGGCCTGATTTACCCCACGAACAGAAGCCCCAGCTTCCCTATCACAGCAGCTTAGTTTGGTTTGTATCCAAATGTACTTATAAGCACATTAGTGCTTCAGTGAACACATGAGGGGGCGTGGCTGGCTACAAATAAAGAAAGTGATTACATTTTCCCCAAAATATATTGAGGCTGAATTTGCCGCTCAGGGCCAAGTGTTACAAAATTATTCCAGAAAATAGTACTAAACAGCTCCCATAGGACACAGTTGAATTAGCCTCTTCCTTTTCCTATCCAACTGCACCAGATTGATGCATTCTAGTTAAAAAGGAACAAAATTAGGCCACAGTTTCTTCCGGTTGGGGGGGAGAGGACCCCCTAGAATGTCCGGGGTTCTCCCCACAGTTTCAGAATATTCTGTTGGAACCACTGACTGTGTGTACAAGAAAACAAATGAAAGAGAGCTCTTTAAACCAACAAAATAAGATAAGATAATATGTCCTTTGTAGCTGGATTCTCAGCTCGATTACTCCTTAAAGAGGAGCTGTAGAATATTCAAGTTCAGTTTCTCTAATCCTACCACTCGGGTATGTTAGTGTGTGTGCATCTTATCTGGGTTTGAAGGAATGAATCTGCAAATCCAAGTCCTCTGTGGCAGGGTTCAGGGCTGGCCACGCCGTATCCAACACCGTCCACAGTTCCGCTGGGCAAAGCTCGCCATCAAAGCTCGACTCTCTTTCTGGGATCTCACAGAATAAACAACCTGCAGAAATAGAGCAGAATGTCAGTTATCTGGTTCTGTTCTGCATCAAACATGAGATTTTACTCTTCATCTTTCTCACAATGTTTAACCACAAACCAAAGATATACTTTTAAACACAATGAGATGAACCGTCATGTATCACAACGATTAATATTTAAACCACAAAGAATGAATAACTGATCATGAATCAGCACACGTCCTGCTTTTTTAATAAACAATTAATTCTGTATCATTATAAACCATGTTTCTAACTCAACATTCATATTGTAAACTCTTTTTACACATATTTAAAATGTTTTACATTTTTAATAATGAAAATTAATTAAATCATTCTCACACTTCTCTTCACTAGCGCATTATAACCACCAAGATTAATTAAATCGCTTAAAGTGGGTTAAGTGTGCTAAACAAAGTGCTTCAGTATCATCAAAATAAGTGCACTGCTCCTTTAAGGTTTCATCATCATGTCTGTGCTGCTCTAACCAGAATGAGCACTTAGCATAGCGATTAGCATGAGCTAGCGATTAGCATAACATTAGCATAGTAG
>CM049407.1:187500-200000 GCA_026929865.2 Hyperoplus lanceolatus
CATTGCTCTTTCCCTCTCTCCCTCCCTGTCTCTGTGTGTCTCTCTCCCTCTCTCTCTCTCTCCACCTCTCCCCCTCCCTCTCCCCCTCCCCCTCTCTGTCTCTCTCTCTCTCTCCACCTCTCTCCCTCTCTCTCTCCCTCTCCCCCTCTCTGTCTCTCTCTCTCTCCCTCTCCCCCTCTCTCTCTCTCTCCACCTCTCTCCCTCCCTCTCCCCCTCTCTGTCTCTCTCTCTATCTCCCTCTCCCCCTCTCTGTCTCTCTCTCCACCTCTCTCCTTCCCTCTCCCCCTCTCTGTCCCTCTCTCTATCTCCCTCTCCCCCTCTCTGTCTCTCTCTCTCTATCTCCCTCTCCCCCTCTCTGTCTCTCTCTCTCTCCACCTCTCTCCCTCCCTCTCCCCCTCTCTGTCTCTCTCTCTATCTCCCTCCCTCCCTCTCCCCCTCTCTGTCTCTCTCTCTATCTCCCTCTCCCCCTCTCTGTCTCTCTCTCTCTCCACCTCTCTCCCTCCCTCTCCCCCTCTCTGTCTCTCTCTCTATCTCCCTCCCTCCCTCTCCCCCTCTCTGTCTCTTTCTCTCTCCACCTCTCTCCCTCCCTCTCCCCCTCTCTCCCTCTCTCCCCCTCTCTGTCTCTCTCTCCCTCCCCCTCTCCGTCTCTCTCTCGCTCTCAAACTTTATCTGCGTTTTTTTCTTCTTTTTTTCTAGGAAGATCATTTTCTCTATAATATAACCTCTCTTTTAATATATTTCCATTGTTTTACAGTATGTGCTTCCCTCTTCTTCTCCCCTCTCTCTCCCTCCTTCTCTCTCTCGCTCCCCCTTTCTCTACCTCTTTCCCTCCCCTCTCTCAAATTGTATATGTTTTTTTTTTCAGATCAGCAGACTGAGGTTGATGAGCTGAAGAAACAGCTGCAAGGTTTGTGGATTAATCACGTCTCCTCTAACAAAAACACGTTCAAACATTTTCAACCGGAATATATTTTCATCACTAAAATAATCTTGCTAAAGTGACAGCAGGTCACTGTGGTCATCCAAGCAACTTCTTTTAAAGTCCCCCTCACATTAACACCATCACAGACGCAGCCCAGTTTAAATCTCACCTGAAAACATATTCATTTAGAAAGACTTTTAATACACAGTAGCACTGGGACATTTTCCTCCTGCTGATGTGTAAACTTTTCTCTTCTTAGTGTATGTTACATTTGATTGTTTCCTTGATGTAAAGCAGTTTGGACCTGCTGGTTGCTGTAAAGGGCTTTATAAATAAATGTTGATTGATGGATAGATGATGAACTACAGAGAACTCTCTCTCTCTCTCTCTCTCTCTCTCTCTCTCTCTCTCTCTCTCTCAGGTAAACAGGTGGCTTTCTCTGCCTCTCTGTTGGCTACTGGCAATGGTCAAACCTTTGGACCCTTTGGTGGACACACTCCTCTGGTCTTCAAACACGTCGTCACCAACATTGGAAACGCCTACAGCCCAGACACAGGTACCTGAACTAGACATTTAACTTTAGTCTGATTCTGTCAAACAGTTGATTTTCCATTTAAAATGACAGAAACAAACGTTCCCCAGGTACCTTCACTGCGCCGCTGAAAGGAGCCTATCACTTTGAGTTGCACGTTTATGGAAGCGGAGATCGTACCGGCGCTATGTTGATGAAGAACTCAGAGAACATCTTCATCGCGTTTGAGCGCCAGCCGTCTACTGGATCGTCTGCTTCTAACGGCGCCACGCTGCTCCTGGAGGCTGGAGATGTCGTGTCTGTGCATCTGTATGGTGGTACAGCAGTGTTTGACAGTTACAATCACCACACCACCTTCAGTGGACATCTGATTTTCACCATGTAACACGTACAAATCTTCACCTTCATGATGCTTAAATGATCATAATCTTAATCAGTGCAGCAAAGTCAAGTTAACTTTGAGTTTTCCTTCATATACAAGCATATAATTAAATAAATCACTGCAAAGCATCTCTGGACATTTCATTAATACTGTTGGTGTCATTTAAATAAAAAGTTATAGTTTCACTTACATACTTGTATAAATATCTTTATTATATGTTGGTTTGATTAAAATGCAGCAGTTTAAAGTCAGCTCTACTTGTATTCAGACTTTCCTAAGCTTATATTCAGATACAGGTACGAGGTGTCAAAGGAGAATATTTCAACATTTTCATAGAAGCTGGAGTACACTAGAGGATCCAGAATATTATAGGACTACAACTGTGTTTTCCTTTTCATTTAAACTTAATTTATACTCAAGAGATCGCTGAGGGGTTAGCCTCCGATGACATGCAGCGTATGCCTCAGCTATGGCTAACGAACATGACCTGCTAGCATTGAGTATAACAAGATAGCTAGGCTTTGAACTGTTGCTTCTCATTATTTAAATTGTTATGCTAATTTGGAAGATTGAAAAGGTAAAAAAGAACAAGACTAATGCTACACTCCAGACAACTCAGAAGTGGAAAATTGTCCATTGTAATTTCTGACATCCGACCCCAATAAGTGTGTAGGGCGGTCGTCCACTGGGTTACAGGGTCGGTGGTTGGATCCCCCGTCTCCCCGCCACATGTCCAAGTGTCCCTGGGCAAAGACACACTGAAATTGGTCCTGATGCTTCAAAGAGCGCCTTGCATGGCAGCTACTGCCATCGGTGTATGAGTGTATGAGTGTGAGTGTGAGTGTGAGTGTGTGTGTGTGTGTGTGTGTGTGTGTGTGTGTGTGTGTGTGTGTGTGTGTGTGTGTGTGTGTGTGTGTGTGTGTGTGTGTGTGTGTGTGTGGTAAGAAATGTAAAGGGCTTTGGTGCTGAGAAACTCAGATAAAATATAAGTCAGTGCTATTGGAGTTAGTGGGGCATTTATGTATTTTCAACATACTAAAATTGATGTGCGTGTATTGGGACATCCTAATCTGTTTCTACCAAACTAAATAGCAGGGAAGGATAGGGACTGGACCACTGTCTTTCTTTGGTCAGATGGTTTACATGTAACAGCATCATTTCACCAGCAGGGGGAGCCCACTCCACTCTCTCTGAAGAGAGAGAGAGAGCGAGGGGGGAGGGAGAGAGAGAAAGAGAGAGAGAGGGAGAGAGAGAGAGAGAAAGAGAGGGAGGGAGGGAGGGAGAGAGGGAGAGAGAGAGAGAAAGAGAGGGAGGGAGGGAGGGAGGGAGGGAGAAGGGGAAGACATGCAGTAGTGGGCCTCTATATATTCCACAATATTTTGGGTATTATTAATTTGATTTTATTTGATTTGATTGAAATTTATTTTGAACACTCAAAGGAAAACACAGAAAACTGAGAAAAATATATTTTTTAACTAAAATACTGTATTTTAGTTTAAAGAAATCGTGTCAACTTGATGATGGCCGACAGCATTTCAAAGCAAAGAGAACGTCTTAAAGCCTTTTGTGAACTAATGTTGCAACATGTCATTTAATAGCTTCATAACAGCCCTCAGGTGAGACACACCTCTGCAATTCCCACAAACTATCACAACATTATTTCAATAGTAAACTGAACTTTTCTCAAAGCTCAGATACAACGTACATAAAGTACTTTGTTAAAATGAATTCATTGGTATTCATTACAAGTATACATTATATACTGTAGACCTAATACAATTCATCCTTCCATACTCCATCCATCCACTGTATTCAGTGTTTCTCTTGTCCCTGTCTCGGGGATTCGCCCAAAGACAATGATAGGAATATGATTTATGTTGTTTACCTAATCTATGGCTGCATTCTGAATCTCATACTTTCTACTATATAGTTTGGTAGAAAACAGATTTAGGATGTCCTGATTCTTCCTGATGCTTGTGGCAAGATTTAGAATTCGCTCTTTTTGTGGAGAAGGTACAACTCAGTTAAACTTTTGATATTTGAAGATTTATTATTATATTGCTCTGTCTCTCTCTCTCTCTCTCTCTCCCTCCCTCTCCCTCTCTATCCCCCTCTCTGTCTCTCTCTCTCTCTCCACTTCTCCCCCTCTCTCTCCCTCCGTCTCTCTCTCTCGCTCCCCCTCTCTCCCTCCTTCTCTATCTCGCTCCCCCTCTCTCTACCTCTCTCCCCCTCTCTCTCTCTCGCTCCCTCTTCCCTCCCTTTCTCTCTCTCTCTCTCTCCCTCCCTCCCCCCCTCTCTCCCTCCTTCTCTCTCTCGCTCCCCCTCTCTCTCTCTCCCTCCCTCCCTCCCCCCCTCTCTCCCTCCTTCTCTCTCTCGCTCCCTCCCTCCCTCCCCCTCTCTCTCCCTCCTTCTCCCCCTCTCTCTACCTGTCTCCCTCCCCCTCTCTCTCCCTCCTTCTCCCCCTCTCTGTACCTGTCTCCCTCCCCCTCTCAAACTTTATATGTTTTTTTTTCAGATCAGCAGACTGAGGTTGATGAACTGAAGATATAGTGACAGCAGGTCACTGTGGACGTCCAAGCAACTTCTTTTAAAGTCCCCCTCACATTAACACCATCACAGACGCAGCCCAGTTTAAATCTAACCTGAAAACATATTCATTTAGAAAGACTTTTAATACACAGTAGCACTGGGACATTTTCCTCCTGCTGTTGTGTAAACTTTTCTGACTTTACTGTATGTTACATTTGATTGTTTCCTTGATATAAAGCAGTTTGGACCTGCTGGTTGCTGTAAAGGGCTTTATAAATAAATGTTGATTGATGGATAGAGGATAAACAGCTGAATATATTTCTCTCTCTCGCTCTCGCTCTCTCTCTCTCTCTCTCTCTCACTCTCTGTCTGTCTCTCTCTCTCTGTCTGTCTCTCTCTCTCAGGTAAACAGGTGGCTTTCTCTGCCTCTCTGGTGGCTACTGACCAGATTGAGACATTGGAAAACCTTCATATGACTCCGTTTGTTTTTTAAAGTAAAGGTTTCTGCTCTAAAACAGCATGTTTGGTCTCTTTTCTCTTCACAGTAGCTAGCTAACAACACATTAGCATTGGCACGTTCAACACTCACCGGAGATTCAAGGCTATAAATAACTGGACAGGAGTTATCTTCTTTAAGTTCACAGCTCAGGTCCTGATAAAACCTCATTCACACCATGGGGATATTAATGACTGGATTATTAAGGTCTTTACACGCATGGGGATATTAATGCTAGGGTTTAATGGCGTTTAATGGCGTTTTATACCAGGAGATGCTCCGTTTAATCGATGCTGTTTACCTGCCGTCTGAAAGGTGTTACGGCTAAAAATGTGACCCCCTGCAACGTGGGGTGCACACGTACCATTTTCTGCTACTGCAATTACACAGTGTCAAGCGCTGGAGAACACAAGCAATTACATTTTTAGAATAGAATAGAATATAGAATATATCTGTATTGTCATTGTCACAGGTACAACGAAATTAAGTGCAGTCCTTGTAAAGTGCAAAATGCAATTTTAAATAACATACAAGGGTTTAGTATATTTAATTTATCTTCCATCTATTAGTTTCATTGTGTTGATGGTTGATCTCTAATATCTGACCCATGATGAATATATTTTGTTTAAGAATATTATTATTATTATATTCCATATGGGTTACGTGATGTTATGTCTCTTCACGTGTACTAAAGACGGCCAGGTTCAAAGCTATAGCTCTGCTTCTATTCTGTTACAAAAACCGTGGACTCCATTTCCTCAAAGGCTGGAGAACACAATACTTCAACACAATGAAATAAATGCAATATAAAACTACAGAAAAAAAATGATCACACAACGGATTACTGTGCACAAGGGTGTAGGTTTCATTTCAACACGGGGGGGGGGCACTTTATAAGGGGGGACTGGGTGCAGAATTTTTAAATATTTCTGAAACAGTCCAATTTCTTCTCTGAAGATGACAAATTATATTATATTATTACGGCAAACGAGACCATCAGTACAAAGAATGCTATTTTTATATAGGTTTATTTAATGCCTTTGTAATGGGTCCCTCTCCCTCGAAACTACAGCTGGTGTGCTAAAAACGCTACAGCCTTTGTCTAAAGAGAAAATAATAATTATCAAAAACTAAAAGTTCCTCGGAGCACACATACATTTTGTGCATTCTGTATTGAGCTCAATATGTATTCTCCTGGATGGTCTAAAGCACATGTGTCAAACTCAAGGCCCGCGGGCCACATGTGACACGTTTTGATCTGGCCCGCAAATCAATTCGGCCGATTTGAATCAATTCTGGAAAAAAAAAAAAAAAATAATGATTTTTTTTTTTTTTTTTTTTTTAATGGAGTCTGTTTCATATCCGCACGTCGCATACACTCCCAACTGTTAGGAAACTTACGTGGCTTACAGCTAGGAATGTCTGCTGAAAGTTCCACAGCTCAGGATTTTAAGCCATGAATTGATGAACTTGCATCTAAGAAGAGCTGCTCACTCCAGCCGCTAGGGGGCAGCCAAAATTAAAAAAAGCAGATTTTAGCAACGTGGTAAATGGCAATCTTGCTTCACCGCTATTAATGTTTCCTCCAGTGCTTTATGGCAAAGTAAAAGCCAAAAAAAAAATAATAAAATAAAAAAAAAATTATTTTTAAGTGCTGAACAATTAATGTACAAGCCAGCGCGGTGTGTCTCTGGCTCTGCGCGCGCGAAACGAGCAGGAGCATGCTAGTGTAGGAGCTAAGTTGATTGATTGATTTGATTTGATTTGTGTATGGACATGACAATGACATTGGACGAACCAAATGCAATGTTTTCAGTGTATTAGCATAAATGCTAGTTTACAACACCTGTCTGAAGTCTGAATCTTGTCTTTACAAAACACAACCAACAAATGTTACTATGTAAAATCCAGCCAGAGAGAGGAGGACTGTGCAGATAAACACTCCACCACACATTCTAGTGGGGCAGAAGTCATCCCTGAGTACGTCAGCCAGGAAATAAATCTGACACTTTTAACTCATTCCATGATGAGCCCTGTGAGCCGATGCCTTCCTCCATTCCTGTCTTAGACAACGAATAAAGAGAGGTCAACCTGCCAAAGAACAACATGTTTTTAACTATCTATCTGTCAAGTGGTGGAGGAACGGCCAGGCAGAAAGGGTGACCTGGTGAGACCAGCCTGATATTGTGTCTTGCCTTTGTAGTGTCTGCCGTTATGAGACATTGAAGAGGTAATTGTTTAACCAAGAAAGAATGTTTAATGAAATGTTGAATGTACTGTGAAACAGCCAGGAAGGCTCGCTCTCTCTCTCTCGTGCAAAGTTACAGGAATGTGAATTGTTTTACACCCAGTCCCTTGTTGGCCAGAGCTTTCAGAGTCCAGGAAATGTACATCCTTCTGCAAGAGGCCCTCTCACCTATAGGATATAGGTATCTAACTGTGTGGACACAAAGTCCTGAGAAACCACAAGGACCATACGGGCAGGGCCCAAAACCCCATCCGCTGGGAGGAAGAGTCCCAGACAATGGGGAGCCTAGCCCATAAGATTAATGTAGGCAGCTTTTGGCAGATTATGTAGGTAATAGTCAAGACAGGATACTCAGGAGGAGCCAATCAAGACTCACCAATTAGAGTAAGGGCCGGTTTCAGGAGAATGTTTGACCAATCAGTTAGTCCCATTTTACTTCACCATTCTCTTGTTTACATGTTTTGTGTGCAAGACAGATGAAACTGGATCACCTCAAGTGAAAAATATTCTCAGTGAGTTTATGTTTCGGGAAATAAGGAAATAATTAAATGTGATATGAAGTCTCCTATTTTCATTTGTCCACGTCCTTTTCCTCCACGCCTCTTCCTGCTGTTCTACATAAACACATCACAGGTTAACACATCACACAGTTAAACCATCAGCGTCATGATGAAGGTCCTTGTGCTTTTGATGCTCGTCTGCTCCGTCTACGCCAATGAGATAAAGACTCTGTCGGACCAACAGTCATGTCGTTGTCTGCAGGACGTCCACGCTGCACTGAGAGAGATCACCGCCTCACTGGCTGAGATCAAGGTGGAAATGAAATATCTGCAAGCAGAGAATAAAGGTACAGTGTCTGTCAGGTTAATAGAAAAGCATTTCAACCCTTAGAAACACTGTTGTTATGCACCGGTTTCAGTGTCATGGCATATTTTCATTAAAAGTAAGTCACTAAGTATTTTTCACAAACTGGGTGATATTACTTGTATTGTATTTGACACATATTTGGACAATAAACTGATTATTTTATTTTTTTAGTGTTAATTGAGTTTGTTTGTTCATACAATCAATCTGAATATGTGAACAGGCGACTGTCAATCAGTCTGAAT
Organism: Hyperoplus lanceolatus; assembly: GCA_026929865.2. NCBI lineage: Eukaryota > Metazoa > Chordata > Actinopteri > Uranoscopiformes > Ammodytidae > Hyperoplus > Hyperoplus lanceolatus. The sequence continues at coordinate 195,719 of CM049407.1, forward strand.
ATGTGAACAGGCGACTGTCAATCAGTCTAAATATGTGAACAGGCGACTGTCAATCAGTCTGAATATGTGAACAGGCGACTGTCAATCAGTCTAAATATGTGAACAGGCGACTGTTAGAACTTTAATGGGGAACTGTGGAAATAAAATAATAACAAAACAAAAATAACTTGAATAATAAAATAATAGTCACAGACAGTAACAGGTGTCCAGTCTTAGTGGAGGTAGGATAGACTTCCATATTAGTGTTCATACATCAGTTGGTCCACAGCATTGTTCACTGTCAGAGATCATCCATGCAGTGGATCAAACTCTGTTTTTTTTTAAACAAGCAGCGAAACTGGACAAACTGGAGGATCAGCAGACTGAGGTTGAGAAGCTGAAGAAACTACTGCAAGGTGTGTGGATTAATCACGTCTCCTACTCTAGAGGACGTATCATACTATTAAAATTAAATATTTTTCATCTAGTTAACTGTCTGGTAAGTTTTCTATCTATCAAAGACTGTCAAACACTGAGTGTCATGGCATATTGTCATTAAAGGGTAACTGCACCCCCTGTCTCAGCGGACTGCATGATTTTCAAAAATGCGCTCAGACCATGGATTCTAAATTCTGTTTGAGAACCATTGTTTTTAAAACATTCCGACATTCGGGAGGGGGCGCGCGGTGTCTGTGAAGGAGGCGGGCTAGCTGCTAGCTGTCACTCAGGAAGATCTGAATGACATGACTTCCTTTAAAAATAGAGTAACACAAAGTCTAACGGCCCTGTCGCTACACAGTGAGCTCATATGCCACAGAAGGGTCGTCTGAGGTGGAGGACCTTTCTTATTCTAAATTGTTGGCGGGCAATTCACATGTAGATGATGTCTCTATCGTAGTGTTACGAGACAGAGTAGCGCAAGTGAGTGTGCGGCAGTGTGTGTGTGTGTGTGTTTGAGGGACGTCAGTGTGTGTGTGTGGTCGAGCGAGGACAGCAAGCAGTAGCGTGTGTCAATCAAGTGAAGCAACGCATGAGTCTGTGTGTGTGTGTGTGTGTGTGTGTGTGTGTGTGTGTGTGTGTGTGTGTGTGTGTGTGTGTGTGTGTGTGTGTGTGTGTGTGTGTGTGTGTGTGTGTGTGTGCAAGCGAGATAATGCAGACACTTAGTAGGTAGTAGGAAGTGAAGGGTGTTAACCTCTTTACATGTCCCCTCTGCTCCTCGACTGCAGTCTGGGGGCCAGAATAGCAGGAGCAGTGTAACAGTAGTAGCCCATGGACCTATAAAGAAAGTAGCTTAAGAACAACAATGTAAAGTTATGTCAGTTCAGATTATATATCTAATATCTTAAAGATATATGGTGGTGGTAGTATGTCCTAGTGTTACCTAGGATCCTCCCAGTAACCATGAGGTCTCTGGTTCCTCCTCCCAGTAACCATGAGGTCTCTGGTTCCTCCTCCCAGTAACCATGAGGTCTCTTGTTCCTCCCAGTAACTGTGTCTCAGTTGGTAGAGCGGGTCGGCCGATGATCAAAAGGTTGGAGGTTCGATCCCCGCTGTTGTGTCCTTGGGCAAGACACTTCACCCACCTTGCCTCGTGTGAATGTCGATAGTTAACCTGCTATAACCTGGTGTATAAATGTGTGTGTGAATGGTAACGTGTAAATGGGAACAGGTCTCCCTTGCAAAAGAGTCTTCGGACTCAATGGGATTTACCTGTAGAAATAAAGGTTAAAAAAAAAAAAAAAAACATGAGGTCTCTGGTTCCTCCTCCCATAGGCCTTTCACACCGCCGCAAAATCGGTGCTAGTTCTGGGCTAGTTTGGAGTTAGAGCCAGTGTTTTGGTTTCACACCGCCAGAAAGCCTGCTCCGGGCCGTAAAAACCGGTTCAACTCATACCCCAGGATTGAGCAGGGTTTGAAGTGAACAGCTTGCGCCAGTGGCCGGGGGAGGGATTATCCTGACCAACTAAAACCTCATGCCCTAGGTAACCTAGGTAACCAGAGGGAAATATTGACTGAAAACAAAATCTGTGTTTGAACTTTGACCCCAAACCCAAACATGTATGGAAGCCAAATGAAAAACATGTTTGACCAATCAATAGAGAACCATTTAAACACATGTGTACTGTGGTTATTCTGAAGGGTGTCCTCCCATTATACAGTGGGCATGTGGAAGAGTAACACCCAGTCCCCCCCCCCAGATCCATTATACAGGCAGTGGAAGACTAACACCCAGTCACCCTCCCCAGTTATCCCATTATACAGTGGGCATGTGGAAGAGTAACACCCAGTCACCCTCCCCAGTTATCCCATTATACAGTGGGCATGTGGAAGAGTAACACCCAGTCACCCTCCCCAGTTATCCCATTAGTTCCTCTGTTATGGACGGAGGAGAAGTGACGGTTCATGACAGAATGGGGTTCAGTATGTGCTACAGTTAGATTGTTGAAAGTTGATGAGCATCACCACTTTAACTTATTTAAAGCACACACATCACTAATTCATGTTAAATCTGACTTTTCATTTAATATTCCTAACAGTTAAATTTAGATTGTTGAAACATGAGCATCCCCAGCTCATCTTTAAAAAGCATTATATTCTGTGTAAGTGATTGAAACCTTGCAGTGGTGGGTCAGGGTTACCTTAACCCTACCCTACCTTAACATATTCCTATAAGTCTGTCTGTGGTGTTAGGTCAATATCTTTCTTAATGTGGTGCCTAGCTAAAGCCTTTAGCACTTACTTGGTTTGTTTAAGTTGATTGTAGTCTGTCCGGTAGGTTTTGTGTGTAAGCGTGTGCATGTGTGTGTGAGCGTGTGCATGTGTGTGTGTTAGCGTGTGCATGTGTGTGTGAGCGTGTGCATGTGTGTGTGTGAGCATGTGCATGTGTGTGTGAGCGTGTGCATGTGTGTGTGAGCGTGTGCATGTGTGTGTGAGCGTGTGCATGTGTGTGTGAGCGTGTGCATGTGCGTGTGAGCGTGTGTGCGTGTGTGTGTGAGCATGTGCATGTGTGTGTGAGCGTGTGCATGTGTGTGTGAGCGTGTGCATGTGTTGGCTCTCAGCTCTAACATGCAGCAAAACAAATCTAAAAAAACTGAAAAGTACAAATAAACAAAACTGACGCTTTATATCACTGTAACGTTTGATGTGATATCTTAAAGTTTTGTTCAATACTCTGTCAGTATCACAGTGTGTCTGGAGCAGTAAACACTGTGTGTCTCTCAGCATTCACTGTTTGTTTGCACACCTGTCTACAATCACTGACCTGATTACAAGGCTTTGCGTCACTACCACTGGTCACCACCAGATGGAGGCATTTCTCCTGCATTTAAATGACTCTGAATAAAGTATAATGGTTCCAACACTTATATTTAAATAGCTGATTGGTCAAATCCTCCTCTGTTACTTCAGACGAGACTCACCTCACCTCATCCAGAGCACTAATGCCACAGGGAGTCACATGGTTGTATGTTACATGCTGTTTTTTATTTAATATTCCATAGTTACATTTAAACACACTAAACACACACACACACACACACAGGTGCACACGCACGCATGCGGCAGTGGCGAAGTGGGCAGGGAGGTCGCCTCTGGAGTGCAGGGTTGGTGGTTGGATCCCCCGTCTCCCCGCCACATGTCCAAGTGTCCCTGGGCAAAGAGACACTGAACCCTAAATGTCTCCTGATAGTTAGCTTGCACCCTGCGTGGTAGCTGCTGCTGCTATCGGTGTATGAATGTGTGTGTGAATGGGTGAATGTGTGTGTGAATGGGTGAATGTGTGTGTGAATGGGTGAATGTGTGTGTGAATGGGTGAATGTGTACAAAACAATGTAAAGTGCTTTGAGTCTGTGAAAAACCAGGGAAAAGAGCTTTATAAGTGGAGAACATTTACACACACACACAGAGAAATGAAATAGATGAGACTCTTAAAGAAAGTGAATAAACATAATAAGACTTTAGGAATGTTTATTTACAGAAGAGAACACACCAACACACTTAATATTAACACACACACACACACACACACACACACACACACACGCACACACACACACACACACACACCTCTATAACCTTCAGAATGACACTGACACATTTAAAAACATACTTCTAACAAGTTTCAAAATAAAACTATAAACATGATTCGTCTTTTACTTTGAAAAACAAATGAAATGTTTTATCTGGAATGATGACATCATCACGACAAAGAAAACAAAGAAATGAAACTGAATTTAAAATCACACACATTACTATATCTATTATAGTTTAAACCTGCAGACTACATACATGGAAATAAGCTGTC
>CM049407.1:207500-217500 GCA_026929865.2 Hyperoplus lanceolatus
GTCTGTCTGTCTGTGTCTGTGTTTCTGTGTGTCTGTCTGTCTGTGTTTTGTTTCTGTGTGTCTGTCTGTCTGTCTGTCTGTCTGTGTGTCTGTCTGTCTGTCTGTCTCTCTGTCTGTACCTTGTGCTCCTGCAGTAATGCTCTGACAGCGTCCTCGTCTGTGATGTCACAGCGTAGGAGGCGTGGCCTGGCCCTGCGGTAACCCACGCCGACCACCGACCAGCCGTCACTGAACTCTTTGCACACGGCCCGGCCCAGCAGGCCTGTTGCCCCGGTAACCAGCACCGTGGGGAGGGGGGGGGGAGACGCCTGACGGAGATGAGAGGGTCAGATCACTAATACATTCATTCATTTAAATACACAGGCAGACAGACAGACAGGCAGCCACACAGACAGACAGACAGACAGGCAGACAGACAGACAGACAGGCAGACAGACAGGCAGGCAGACAGACAGACAGACAGACAGGCAGACAGAAAGACAGGCAGGCAGACACACAGACAGACAGACAGGCAGACAGGCAGGCAGGCAGGCAGGCAGGCAGGCAGGCAGACAGACAGACAGACAGACAGACAGACACAGACAGGCAGGCAGACACACAGACAGACAGACAGACAGACAGACAGGCAGACAGACAGGCAGACAGACAGACAGACAGGCAGGCAGACCGACACACAGACAGACAGGCAGGCACACAGACAGACAGGCAGGCAGACAGACACACCTGACAAAAGAGAGCCGGGCTCTGTTGAGTTTGTTTCGTAGTATACCCCTCAGGACTATGTTACTGTCTGTTGTCCTGGTATAACTAGATTATTATGGGATGCTAACTCTACCTTTGATTACATCACCTCTAAGTCAACAGGGTTTAATCTGGTGTTATGATCAGCTGAAAATTAAATACAACATTCTCAAGTTATAGATTTGTGTCTATTTATCTTCCATAACATGTCTTCTTTCATACTCTCTCTCTCTCTCTCTCTCCCTCTCTTCCATAACATGTCTTCTTTCATACTCTCTCTCTCTCTCCCTCTCTCTCCCTCTCTTCCATAACATGTCTTCTTTCATACTAGTATAAATCAAAGGTCCAACATGTACATTCAGGTGTTTATTTGACTAAACCTTGTCTGTTTGCGTCTGTATATTTCTCCTATACAACCATCTTTAACGGAAATTATCTCAACATTAGTTTTCTTCAATACTCTGAACCAGAAATCTCAACTTCTGAAGCCCTTCCATCAACTAAACTTTCCATAATCATTCTCAGCACTATTCTGAAGGTTATTACAGAAGGATTTGTTCATATGTTGTTCACTGTCTGATTTATGAGACATTTTCTTCTGATAAACATGTTGAACAAGACCTGTAGCCTACGATAGTGACTATTTATTAAAGTCTGTAACCCATAGTTACGGCTTTGGTCACATCACCACTACATACTGTTATTGTGTCGCAGCCTCTTAGCATGCTAGCTGCTAGCTGGCTACAGGTGAGTGTTTACCTGAACGAGCTGCACGCGGCCCGGGCTGAACATAATCTTCAAGTCTGCGCATGCGCGGCTCATCCCTCTGTTACTGGACGGTTGTGGCTTCTATCACAGAAGTTGTTTATTAGTTCTGTATTCGTGTGTTTATAGAATGTATCGTTCAGCGCCTGTGAATCCTGACATGCACCGTGACGTAATATGACGCGCACTTCCTCATCCCGACAAGCTGCTTGCCGTAAAGCAGCGGTGGTGTCGTGATGCATTCAGGCTAAACCTATGGGCTAAACACAGCCGTTTATCCACAGTAACAGTGAACCGTAACACTCTCTCACACACACACACACATTGCACACGCGCACGCACGCACACATACACACGCACATGGACCGTCACAAAACAATCCTCTTAAGCTTTAAACTAACTCGGTGCATTTACATGTTCATACCACACTATTCCACTGTCGCTTCAAAATAAAGAATTTGAAAAAAAACTCTTAGTGTGACGTCCCTGTTAACCCCTACCTGTCCAGTAAACGGCCCGTAGTCCAACAGTCAAACCTTCAATCAATCATTAACCACTCTAGCGTTCTCCCTCGTTCACAGTGATGAAGAGCATATCAATAAACACAATCACAAGGACAACATGGAATGAACAGAGAAAACAGAGATGAAATAGGATGAATATTATCAAACGGAGGCCTGGCTATGAATATAAACAGCACAAGGAAGAAGAAAAGAGCAAGAATAAAATAAGGAGTGAGAAAACTAATTCAAACTAAACCAAAGTGTTTGAGTTGTAGCGACCGCACGCTTTGCCCGTCTCTCAGTGTGAACAGACCCTCCAACACGCTTTGCCCGTCTCTCAGTGTGAACAGACCCTCCAACACGCTTTGCCCGTCTCTCAGTGTGAACAGACCCTCCAACACACTTTGCCCGTCTCTCAGTGTGAACAGACCCTCCAACACGCTGTGCCCGTCTCTCAGTGTGAACAGACCCTCCAACACACTTTGCCCGTCTCTCTCAGTGTGAACAGTGAGACCCTCCAACACTATGTTATTGTGTTATCAATCATTCAATGACAAATGACAACGTGTCACAAGACAGTAAACAGGGATCATTCTTAAAGAAGGAGAAAACCCACAGGAATTCATTTTTCCATCACATAGGTAACATAAAAGTTGTCACAATATAAGGGAGAGTGGCCTAAATTGTGCAACTTTTTACTCAAAGTGACTTTAAAGTGAGGCCTATATTTCATGTATTTAATATATTTCATATATTTCATATATTTCATATATTTCATATATTTCAGGATGTTGTGCATCCCTGGCAATAACTTTGGATCTGGAACAGATTATTTTAACTCATGTTTGTTCTGTGTGTAATATATGTGAAAATAAACTCTCTGCTGTTGTAACATTCCTCTTCTGTATGTTTGCAGTAAACATTGTGTAAACCGGCTCAGTGCCCTAAACCCCAACCCCCCTAACCCCTAACCCCACTAAACCCTAAACCCCAACCCCCCTAACCCCTAACCCCACTAAACCCTAAACCCCAACCCCCCTAACCCAGTGCACTCCTAACCCCTAAACCCCCTAACCCCCCTAAACCCTAACCCCTTACCCCCTAACCCCACTAAACCCTAAACCCCAACCCCTAACCCAGTGCACTCCTAACCCCTAAACCCCCTAACCCCCCTAAACCCATAACCCAATGCGCTCCTTTAGGATAATGAATCAGTTCATGAAGTAACTTTCTCTGCATTCATTTGTCTTAATCAGTAACTCTAGTAACTTTAGCTTCACATTATGAGTATGAACTAGAAACTGTTGACGGTTCAGTAGGGGCGGCAGTGGCGAAGTGGGCAGGGAGGTCGCCTCTGGAGTGCAGGGTCGCAGGTTCAATCCCCTGCCTACCTGCCACATGTCCAAGTGTCCCTGGGCAAAGAGACACTGAACCCTAAATGTCTCCTGATAGTTAGCTTGCACCCTGCGTGGTAGCTGCTGCTGCTATCGGTGTGTGAATGTGTGTGTGAATGGGTGAATGTGTACAAAACAATGTAAAGCGCTTTGAGTCTGTGAAAAACCAGGGAAAAGAGCTTTATAAGTGGAGTCCATTTACTATTTAGTAACAGACTTTAACCATGAGGTGAATGAACAGCTGTATTATAATTCTGATTCATGTGAATAATGATAAATATTCTGAGGGTTCAGGGGCTGTGCAGCCTCGTCTGTCAGTCACCTGCTATTTATAGAAAGCTGCAGACTGATACGTGTGTGTGTGTGTGTGTGTGTGTGTGTGTGTGTGTGTGTGTGTGTGTGTGTGTGTGTGTGTGTGTGTGTGTGTGTGTGTGTGTGTGTGTGTGTGTGTGGCCTGTGCTCAGTCACTAACACCAGAACAACTCACTCACCCCAAACCACCAGTCCACGGCTCAGAGGTAAGAAACACTTTCAAACTGTCAATAAACTTTTTACTGTCGCAGCTCTGAAACTTTCCTTAAACTATCTACGAGGAACTTTTAAATATTTCTGAAACAGTCTCATGTTTCCTCTGATGATCATAAATCATAAATTACATGTAACAGCAAACAAGACCATCAGTGTTAAGAATGCTATTTTCATATAGTTTTTCTAAATGCCTTTGTCATGGGTATGGGTACCCGCTCACCCAGGAACAACAGCTGGCGTGGTAAAAACACTACTGCTTTAGTCCAAAGGGGGCGCTAGAATTAACACACACTGAAGGTTCCTCGGAGACACTTTAATAATGAAATATCAGTTTGATAACAGCTGATAACTGCATTCACTGTTCACTTCTGTCTGTGTTGTTACTGCCGACGGGTTGAACAGGAAAGCTCTTTGGACGTGGAAATGATCATGGTCACTTCTCATGTTTTATAGATTCCTCCAAAGACACAGAGACACAGAGACACACACAGAGACACAGAGACACAGAGACACAGAGACACAGAGACACAGAGACACAGAGACACAGAGACACACACAGAGACACAGAGACACACACAGAGACACAGAGACAGAGACACAGAGACACAGAGACAGAGACACAGAGACACACACAGAGACACACACAGAGACACACACAGAGACACACACAGAGACACACACAGAGACACAGAGACACAGAGACACACACAGAGACACACACAGAGACACACACAGACACACAGAGAGACACAGAGACACACACAGAGACACACACAGAGACACACACAGAGACACAACTATATATAATTATACATAGTTTTATATATCTATATCTATATCTTTATATCTGTATAGTGTACATCTACACCATGAGTCTGAAGGGAAACGTCAGCGCTCATCGCTGTCCTGGAGTCGACCTGGTGCCTCATCACGACACACACATCCCTTCTACAGGTGAGCGTGTGTGTGTGTGTGTGTGTGTGTGTGTGTGTGTGTGTGTGTGTGTGTGTGTGTGTGTGTGTGTGTGTGAGTGTGTGTGTGTGTTGTTAAATTATTATTATATTTTTTAAATTTTGAGCTCTGTATTTGTAAACTCCTGTCGCCGGGCCTTGTCTGTGTGTGTGTGTGTGTGTGTGTGTGTGTGTGTGTGTGTGTGTGTGTGTGTGTGTGTGTGTGTGTGTGTGTGTGTGTGTGTGTGTGTGTGTGTGTGTGTGTGTGTGTGTGTGTGTGTGTGCAGAGGGCAGGTACCTGGATGTTTGCAGTGGCTCAGAGCAGGGCAGTGATTGGTCCGATGAAGACCTTTCGCTCCATTTCTCTCCGTCGGTCATCAACCAATCAGAAGGGTCGGAGCCAGGGAGCGGCTACGAGTGTGTCGACGTCGCCATGGAGACGCTGGTGGGTTCCAACAATTACTGACTAATTGAAGATGGAGTCAGTGATTCTGGAGAACGCGTGTTGTTGTTTTCAAAATCAGTGAATAGCCTCGTTTGAGCAGGGCCCGTCTCCTCATGATCCACTACCTGTCTGTACTGAGTGAATATCTCCTCATGATCCACTACCTGTCTGTACTGTGTGTCTGTCTCCTCATGATCCACTACCTGTCTGTACTGAGTGAACATCTCCTCATGATCCACTACCTGTCTGTACTGTGTGAATATCTCCTCATGATCCACTACCTGTCAGTACTGTGTGAATATCTCCTCATGATCCACTACCTGTCTGTACTGTGTGTCTGTCTCCTCATGATCCACTACCTGTCTGTACTGTGTGTATATCTCCTCATGATCCACTACCTGTTAGTGATCTGTCATGATCCACTACCTGTCTGTACTGTGTGAATATCTCCTCATGATCCACTACCTGTCTGTACTGAGTGAATATCTCCTCATGATCCACTACCTGTCTGTACTGAGTGAATATCTCCTCATGATCCACTACCTGTCTGTACTGAGTGAATATCTCCTCATGATCCACTACCTGTCTGTACTGTGTGTCTGTCTCCTCATGATCCACTACCTGTCTGTACTGTGTGAATATCTCCTCATGATCCACTACCTGTCTGTACTGAGTGAATATCTCCTCATGATCCACTACCTGTCTGTACTGTGTGAATATCTCCTCATGATCCACTACCTGTCTGTACTGTGTCTGAGCTTCACACTGAGGGGATATCAATGTAAATCACTGAGCATTAGCTAACAGCTTATTAATGTACCCTTATCGTAAAATGATTCATCATTCAGCCGAGGCTCTGTAAACTGGTATGTAAACAAACGCGCCCATCGTAGCTATATCAACATGCCAGTTTACAGAGCCTAGGCTGTGTACTAACAAGGGATTATTTTCCTCAGCGTGACAGTACAGACAGTTAGCAGATCATGAGATATTACAACAAGCGTTCTCCAGAATCACTGACTACACCTTCTGACCGTCTGTTACCTGTCCAGGTGAGGCAGGAGGGGGAGGGGCTAAAGATGGTTCCTAAGCGACAGATTCACCTCAAGAAGAAGAAAGAGGCTGAGAGACTACAGGTAGGAGCCACACACACACACACACACACACACACACACACACACACACACACACACACACACACACACACACACACACACACACATCCCTCCATTGACTCCCAGTTAAATATAGAATCCACTTCCAAATACTCTACTGATTAATAAACTATAAAGCACTCCATGACCTCGCACCCAGTTAAATCTCTGGACTCATTGCCTGTCTGTCTGTCTGTCTGTCATCTGTATGTCTGTCTGTCTGCCTGTCTGTCTGTCTGCCTATCTGTCTGTATCTCTGTTTGTCTGTCTGTTGCCAGGTGTATCCTGTCGACGGCCCAGTAAAAAGGGGAGGGGCTTACAGTGATGTGTCGCCCCGTCATCGCCCTGACCTGTTGCTACGGCAGCACAGTATGCCAGACGGCTACAGGGTCTCCCAGGGCCCAGGCGCAGGGGCTCAAGGTGAGATCACTTCCTACTTCCTGTTTCACAATAAAAGCCCAAACAGCTGATAGGCCGTTAGGGATTAAACTGCTACAGACAACTTGATCATCAACCTTCAGTAACAAGAACATGTGGATGAATTACTGACCCTGGAAGTTTAGTTTAGCTGTGTGGTGCCAGAACAACCTTATTGTAGCTTCTTAGCATCGCCTAGCGCCACTGGACCTTCACTGTGACGTCACAGGATAATGGTGGAGCACTGTAGAAAGATTCCTGATGGCTCGTCATGTTCCCAGGCCCTGATTGGTTGCTGTGCTTGTCTTGGCCCTGATTGGCTGTTGTGTTTGTCTTCTCCCTGATTGGTTGCTGTGCTTGTCTTCTCCCTGATTGGTTGCTGTGCTTGTCTTGGCCCTGATTGGTTGCTGTGCTTGTCTTGGCCCTGATTGGTTGCTGTGCTTGTCTTCTCTCTGATTGGTTGCTGTGCTTGTCTTGGCCCTGATTGGCTGTTGTGCTTGTCTTCTCCCTGATTGGTTGCTGTGCTTGTCTTCTGGCCCTGATTGGTTGCTGTGCTTGTCTTGGCCCTGATTGGTTGCTGTGCTTGTCTTGGCCCTGATTGGTTGCTGTGCTTGTCTTCTCCCTGATTGGTTGTTTGCTGTTCCAGGGTGTGAGGCCGGAGGCAGCGCGAGGCGTTTACAGAAATCTGTTTCTCTGGATGAAACCAAAACCAAGATGGCGTCCTGCATCATCAAGAGCGTTCTGTCCAAGAAGATGGAGACAGAGCGAGGACAGACAGGGTTATCTAACCCTAAAAATAACCCTCTGGAGAGACAGACAGGCAGACAGACAGGCAGACAGACAGGGTTACCTCCGGAGAGACAGACAGGGAGACAGACAGGCAGACAGAGAGGGTTACCTACGGAGAGACAGACAGGCAGACAGACAGGGTTACCTACGGAGAGACAAACAGGGAGACAGACAGGGTTATCTCCGGAGAGACAGACAGGCAGACAGACAGGGTTACCTCTGGAGAGACAGACAGGCAGACAGACAGGGTTACCTCCGGAGAGACAGACAGGCAGACAGACAGGGTTACCTCCGGAGAGACAGACAGGCAGACAGACAGGGGGACAGACACAGACACCTGACAGACAGATAGACAGACAGACAGGCAGACAGACAGATAGACAGACAGCTGGGTTTAAAGTCCCCGTGGTCAGAGATGTGAGGAACCTGGTTAAGAACACTTACAGTTTGTCGTTTAACAGCAAAACGAGGAGCAGGCCGCCTCCCTCCTACCAGCAGGCAGACAGACAGGCAGACAGACAGGGAGACAGACAGGTAGACAGACCCCCTCCCTCCTACCAGCAGGCAGACAGACAGGCAGACAGACAGGCAGGCAGACAGACAGGTAGACAGACAGGTAGACAGACCCCCTCCCTCCTACCAGCAGGCAGACAGACAGGCAGACAGACAGGCAGACAGACAGGCAGACAGAGAGGCAGACAGACAGGGAGACAGACAGGTAGACAGACCCCCTCCCTCCTACCAGCAGGCAGACAGACAGGCAGACAGACAGGCAGACAGACAGGCAGACAGAGGTCATGTGGTGAAGGCTTCAGCGTCTCTCACACAGAGCCAGAGAATCCGACCAATCCCAGAGCAGAGGAGGGAAGAGCCAGCAACAGTGAGCCAATCAGAGAGAGGCTGCTGTGCTCAGCCGCTGTTTCTCTACAGTCAGACAGGAAGTGACGTCACGGCTGGCCACGCCCCCTATATGATGACGTCATACCCCCACGGTGGGAGGGGCTTCTACACGCCGAGGTTTAAGATGCTTCTGGATCCTCAGACCGGACAGTTTGTCCAGGTGTTTCTACCTGCTGCAGGCCACGCCCCTTTCACTATACCTGCTGTAGGCCACGCCCCTTTCACTATACCTGCTGTTGGCCCCACACAGTGTATGGCAAACCACGCCCCCTGTACACCAAACCACGCCCACTATACACTTAGCCACACCCCCTTTGTGATTAACCCCGCACTAATGTACGGCATGTATGGCACCGCGCCATGATGACCTGACTCACTCACACACACACACACACACACACACACACACACACACACACACACACACACACACACACACACACACACACACACACACACACACACACACACACACACACACACACACACACACACACACACACACACACACACACACACACCTCTTATCCCTACAGATTATGTTGGTTGATTTATTAGGGCACTGTCCTGTGCTCCAGCAGGATTGTCCCCCCTCCCCCCCCGTCCCCCTTGGCCTGTGTTCACACTAGACAACTGAACTGGGCCTGAGAACAGTTGCTCCTTCCCACGCGGCACCATTTGGGATTTGGAGCATAGACTACCTGTAGGACATACGATTGTTTTTGAATATTTTTATCTGGACAAATTTGCCTCAAATATTCCTCTTCCACGTCAGACCAACGAGAATCCTTCAGCTAGTGCTTTTAAATGTAGCCTACGTTGGGCGTGGTGGGTCACGTGGTGGCGTAATGGGGCGTGGTGACGTAATGACGTAATGGGGCGTGGTGACGTAATGACGTAATGGGGCGTGGTGATGTAATGGGGCGCGGTGACGTAATGGGGCGCGGTGACGTAATGACGTAATGGGGCGTGGTGACGTAATGACGTAATGGGGCGTGGTGATGTAATGGGGCGTGGTGATGTAATGACGTAATGGGGCGTGGTGACGTAATGACGTAATGGGGCGTGGTGACGTAATGGGGCGTGGTGACGTAATGGGGCGTGGTGACGTAATGACGTAATGGGGCGTGGTGACGTAATGACGTAATGGGGCGTGGTGACGTAATGGGGCGTGGTGACGTAATGACGTAATGGGGCGTGGTGACGTAATGACGTAATGGGGCGTGGTGACGTAATGGGGCGTGGTGACGTAATGGGGCGTGGTGGCGTAATGACGTAATGGGGCGTGGTGACGTAATGACGTAATGGGGCGTGGTGACGTAATGACGTAATGGGGCGTGGTGACGTAATGGGGCGTGGTGACGTAATGACGTAATGGGGCGTGGTGACGTAATGGGGCGTGGTGACGTAATGA
>CM049407.1:235000-237500 GCA_026929865.2 Hyperoplus lanceolatus
TTGCACAGCTTTTATTATTTTCATGTTAAGCCCCAGTGAGTCTCTTGATGCCTTCGGTTGCATTCCCAGTAAAATCTCACTAATCTCCGTGGCCTTGACTGGCTTTAGAAACATGGATTGTTGAACGTAGTCTTCCTGTTCCCAAGACTCCCCCATACACCTGTCGCGGATACCCATGGCCAAATTCGGACCAACCATAACAAAAAAATTGTTTAGTTTATTCGCCACGGTATTCATGTTTTCCAACTTAACGTTATTTTCATGGAAATACTCAGGATAATTATGTATTTTGCTGTCATTTCTCAATACTGTGTTCACAACATCCCACAGTTTTTTAGGGTAATTTGCATTTGTTTCTAAGAGCTTGCAAAAATATTTTTTTTTACAGTCTCTGAGAATGATATTTAGTTTGTTACGATAGGTTTTGTATTTTAACTCAGCCTGTGGTGTCCTTGCTGTTATGAATCGTTTGTACAATGATTTTTTTTTTTTTACACGCATTTTTCAAGGATTTAGTTAGCCACTGTTTATTCTGTCTTTGCTTAAAGGCCCTTTTTTTTAGTGGACAATTTTTCTCATACAGCCTTTGAAATACCTCCAAGAATAATCCAAAACTTACATTAACATCCTTCTCCTTGTAAACACAGTCCCAATTTTGCGACAATAAATCATTTTTCAATGCCTCTATCCTCTCCTCAGTCTCCAACCTAACATATACATCTTTGTTTGGTCTAATTTGCAACTTTTGTTTCCAATCGTATATAGCAAATACAGGTAAATGGTCACTTATGTCGTTTATCAATAGTCCACTATCTGTTACATCCCCCATAACATTCGTAAATATGTTGTCTATTAATGTAGCACTATTTATTGTAATCCTGCTTGGCCTTGTAATTAAGGGCTGTAGGCCCATCACGTTCAGTGTATTTAAAAATTCCTCAGTCAGAGGAGTAATTTTAAGTAAATCAATGTTAGTATCCCCACAGATAAATATCTTCTTTTGGTTAACCTTAGAAAATAATTCTCCCACATATTCTATAAAGTCTTCCACTTTTGAATCGGGTGTTCTGTACACACAGCTGATAATTAAACATTTCTCATTCGTTTGAATTTCAATAGTCACACATTCCATTAGATTATCAATTGCAGCACACATGTTATTTACGATTTCAAACCTTATATTTTCATCAACGAAAAGGGCCACTCCTCCCCCTCTCTTGTTAATTCTGTTGACACAAACCAGTTTATACCCCTTAAGATCAAAGTCCATGCATTTGCCATCCTTAATCCATGTTTCTGACACTGCAATGATGTTGAATGGGTTGGAGAATTTCTGTAAGTATTCCTTAATATGCGAAAAATTTGTGTAGAGACTTCTGCTATTAAAATGAATTATGGACAATTTCCCAATTGATTGAAAGCAACTGGTGAAATGATCCTCTGTATGATACTGACAGTCTCTCTTCCCTCTATTGTAGAAATGATTATCAGGGTCAATAATGTCATTTTGGTCCGATGATGTAGGATCCTCGTAAAGATTAGCTGATAACTCCAGACTATCATGATAATTTATCCCATCAGATGTGTTGCTCATTCAAGCTGCTTGGGTCCTCATCCCTCCGGAATTGAACCAGATCCTCCTCCGTTCTGATTTGCACAATTTTGGTTTCTTCGGGTGTAGCTCCATTCATTTTGATGAAGATTCTTCCATCTCTTGTCCATGTTTGTTGGACCCGTCCACCTTTTTTTAACCCTCTCGCTTGGTAGGCCAGGTTAGCATTTCTCTTGGTTAAGTTTTCACTCAGTCCAATTTGTTCACCTTTAAGCTTCTTGCCTTGACTTAGCAGATTTATCTTATGCTTTCTACTCACAAATTTGAGAATGACAGCACGCTTATTGGCGAATTTTCCCTTCGGGAGAAGAAAACAAGACTCCACGCTCTCCAGATCCAGACTAATGCCTTTGCTTCTCAGGAACTTTTCAACCTGGTTTTCCACCGACACATTCCTTGTATCTCCCTCATCATCCCCCCTCACGGCAGCTGCATACGACCAAGGTTTAATATCCATACCAGACAGTACCACATCTCTGTTTTTTGATTGTTGATCTTGGTCATCAATTTTATCTCCAAGCTCTTTCAAGAGCTGATCTTTCCTCACATTCACAGCTTGAAGTTCCTTCAATTCGATCGACATTGGCTTCAGACCAGCAGTCAGTTTTTCTTCAATTTTTGCATCCAAACGCCCAATCCATTCTTCCATAATCCCAGCCAGCTCAGCTTTCAGCAGTGCTCGCTCCGTCTCCCTCTCACTTTTTAGCAGTGCCCGCTCCGTCTCCCTCTCACTTTTCATTTCTTTCATCAAGTCTGCCAACTGTTTTTTCATCTCTTCCGCATAATCTTTGTCGTCCTCCTTCCCCTTATCAGTATTTTTCCCTTTTTTGGACATCTCCAAAGATTTTCAGAGATTTTTAAGGTTGTGAATCTGAATTCTCCGCTGCT
>CM049407.1:242500-282500 GCA_026929865.2 Hyperoplus lanceolatus
ACAACACCTGATCAATAATCAATAAACCAACCACTGCCAGCTGTTATGCTAAGCTAAAGGCTAACATGTCTCAGTGTGAGCTGTTTGTTGATTGGAGGACGCAAAGTGACACGTGACGTCATCGTTTTGAACCTGGTATCCATGGAAACACTGTAATGAGCATCTCAGCCAATGGCAGCGCAGGATTCGGTCAGTAGCTGCAGAGACAAAGAAACAGAGCCGTAGCCATGGAGACGGCATCGGATCATTAGTTCATATTATTTCAGTTGATGATGCAAGGCACAAACTCCACCCCCTAACCCTCTCACCCCTAACCCTCTCACCCCTAACCCTCTCACCCCTAACCCTCTAACCCCTAACCCTCTAACCCCTAACCCTCTCACCCCTAACCCTCTCACCTCTAACCCTCTCACCCCTAACCCCCTAACCCTCTCACCCCTAACCCTCTCACCCCTAACCCTCTCACCCCTAAACCTCTCACCCCTAACCCTCTCACCCCTAACCCTCTAACCCCTAACCCTCTCACCCCTAACCCTCTCACCCCTAACCCTCTCACCCCTAACCCTCTCACCCCTAAACCTCTCACCCCTAACCCTCTCACCCCTAACCCTCTCACCCCTAACCCTCTCACCCCTCACCCTCTAACCCCCTAACCCTCTAACCCCCTAACCCCTTAACCCTCTAACCCTCTAACCCCCTAACCCTCTCACCCCTAACCCTCTCACCCCTAACCCTCTCACCCCTAACCCTCTCACCCCTAAACCTCTCACCCCTAACCCTCTCACCCCTAACCCTCTCACCCCTAACCCTCTCACCCCTAACCCCCTAACCCTCTCACCCCTAACCCTCTAACCCCTAACCCTCTCACCCCTAACCCTCTAACCCCTAACCCTCTCACCCCTAACCCTCTCACCCCTAACCCTCTCACCCCTAACCCTCTCACCCCTAACCCTCTCACCCCTAACCCTCTAACCCTCTCACCCCTAACCCCCTAACCCTCTACCCCCTAACCCTCTAACCCCTAACCCTCTCACCCCTAACCCTCTCACCCCTAACCCTCTCACCCCTAACCCCCTAACCCTCTCACCCCTAACCCTCTCACCCCTAACCCTCTCACCCCTAACCCTCTCACCCCTAACCCTCTAACCCCTAACCCTCTCACCCCTAACCCTCTAACCCCTAACCCTCTCACCCCCTAACCCTCTAACCCTCTCACCCCTAACCCTCTCACCCCTAACCCCCTAACCCTCTCACCCCTAACCCTCTAACCCCTAACCCTCTAACCCCTAACCCTCTCACCCCTAACCCTCTCACCCCTAACCCTCTAACCCCTAACCCTCTACCCCCTAACCCTCTACCCCCTAACCCTCTCACCCCTAACCCTCTCACCCCTAACCCTCTAACCCTCTCACCCCTAACCCTCTAACCCCTAACCCTCTCACCCCTAACCCTCTAACCCTCTCACCCCTAACCCTCTACCCCCTAACCCTCTCACCCCTAACCCTCTAACCCCTAACCCTCTCACCCCTAACCCTCTCACCCCTAACCCTCTCACCCCTAACCCTCTAACCCTCTCACCCCTAACCCTCTCACCCCTAACCCTCTAACCCTCTCACCCCTAACCCTCTCACCCCTAACCCTCTACCCCCTAACCCTCTCACCCTCTCACCCCCTAACCCTCTCACCCCTAACCCTCTAACCCCTAACCCTCTCACCCCTAACCCTCTAACCCTCTCACCCCTAACCCTCTCACCCCTAACCCTCTCACCCCTAACCATCTACCCCCTAACCCTCTCACCCTCTCACCCCCTAACCCTCTCACCCCTAACCCTCTAACCCTCTCACCCCCTAACCCTCTCACCCCTAACCCTCTAACCCCTAACCCTCTCACCCCTAACCCTCTAACCCCTAACCCTCTAACCCCTAACCCTCTCACCCCTAACCCTCTAACCCCTAACCCTCTCACCCCTAACCCTCTAACCCTCTAACCCCTAACCCTCTCACCCCTAACCCTCTAACCCCTAACCCTCTCACCCCTAACCCTCTAACCCCTAACCCTCTCACCCCTAACCCTCTAACCCTCTCACCCCCTAACCCTCTCACCCCTAACCCTCTAACCCCTAACCCTCTCACCCCTAACCCTCTCACCCCCTAACCCTCTCACCCCTAACCCTCTAAACCTAACCCTCTCACCCCTAACCCTCTCACCCCCTAACCCTCTCACTCCCGAACCCTCTCACCCCCTAACCCTCTAAACCTAACCCTCTCACCCTCTCACCCCCTAACACTAACCCCTAAACCCCCTAACCCTCTAAACCCCCTATACCCTATCTAACCCCCTCACCCCCAACCCCCTATACCCTATCTAACCCTCTCACCCTCTCACCCTCTAACACTAACCCTATAACCCCTAGCCCTCTAACCCTAACCAGGGCTGTAAAGTGCGACAGTTTTGATCACATTTGCTACTGAAATTGATCACGTGCGATGATGCGATGAGTCCATTCGCACTAGTTGATAATGAGGAGAGGCTGTCTTTGAAACACAGAGGAGCGATGCACAACACTGCTTAGAGGGCTCTACATTAACACTGCGGGTAAATGAGTCTTAGGCAAGTAAGTTATTGAGTCCACCCTTCACTTTGGCTGGTGAAAGATGTGTGCTCGGGATCTGTGCTCGTGCAGCGATTCTAGCGTCTAATAAACTTCACCAACGGTAATAACCGGAAGGAGATTACCGCAGTTAAGTTAGCGTGTGTGCAAACAGAACATTTCCTGTGCGCCTTCACATTAAAAGCCTGTTGCTAGCCCAACATGAGTTGACTTTTATTTTGAAGCCGGTAAGAACAGGAAGTTAGAGCTTCACAGCCCTGCAGTGGTCTAGCTAGAAAGGCAACTCATTCAGCTGCAGAGAAAAGTCAACAGTAGTCTAAAAACAAAGTTTGAAATAAGCCACTGAAGAACAACTCCAACACATTCACAACAACCTATTTCATTTATCCTAAATTGTACCAATGTGTATACTTATTTATTTAATAGGCTATGTTTAGTGTTTTAAAGTTTGGTTTTAATTAACAAGGACATTCTCTAAAAAAATGTTTATTATTATTAATATAATAATGATATGTATATACAAAACATATATAGATATAGATATTATTTTTATATTTTTATGGGGAGAAATAATTCTGAATCAGCAAAAAATTGCAATTGGCAGATTAGATTATTTTGTCTAAATTGCAATCAGTGCACCCCTATTCATTCTTCTATAATTATTACTGCACACACTAGGATAGAATATTAATTGAATGCAAGGGTTAAGGTTATGCAAGTTTTCGATCATACTTTGTGTGCTACCAAATGTATTTTTGTGCTAATGATTTTTTTTGCTTGCTAGCACCAGTGCTACCACCTAAAAAAATAAGTGTATAGCCCTGCCCCTAACCCTTTAACCCTTTAACCCTATCTAACCCTCGACACTAACTCTTTAACCCTTTAACCCTATCTAACCCTCGACACTAACCCTCTAACCCTATCTAACCCTCGACACTAACCCTCTAACCCTTTAACCCTATCTAACCCTCGACACTAACCCTCTAACCCTTTAACCCTATCTAACCCTCGACACTAACCCTCTAACCCTTTAACCCTATCTAACCCTCGACACTAACCCTCTAACCCTTTAACCCTATCTAACCCTCGACACTAACTCTTTAACCCCCAAAACCTCTAACCCTGTAACCCCTAACACTAACCCCCAACCCTTTATGTCTAACCCTCTAAACCTAACCCCCTAACCCTCTAAACCCTATCTAACCCTCTAAACCTAACCCCCTAACCCTCTAAACCTAACCCCCTAACCCTCTAAACCCTATCTAACCCTCTAAACCTAACCCCCTAACCCTCTAAACCTAACCCCCTAACCCTCTAAACCCTATCTAACCCCCTAACCCTCTAAACCCTATCTAACCCTCTAAACCTAACCCCGTAACCCTCTAAACCCTATCTAACCCCCTAACCCTCTAACCCCTATCTAACCCTCTAAACCTAACCCCCTAGCCCTCTCACCTTCTAAACCCTATCTAACCCTCTAAACCTA
Organism: Hyperoplus lanceolatus; assembly: GCA_026929865.2. Classification (NCBI taxonomy): domain Eukaryota; kingdom Metazoa; phylum Chordata; class Actinopteri; order Uranoscopiformes; family Ammodytidae; genus Hyperoplus; species Hyperoplus lanceolatus. The sequence continues at coordinate 246,599 of CM049407.1, forward strand.
ACCCCGTAACCCTCTAAACCCTATCTAACCCCCTAACCCCTATCTAACCCTCTAAACCTAACCCCCTAGCCCTCTCACCTTCTAAACCCTATCTAACCCCCTAACCCTCTTACACTCACCCTTCGTTGGAGGGAGATTATGAACCTATCTGTATATAAAGGAGGGTCAGGCTTGTATAAAGGACATACACTCACTGGCCACTTTATTAGATACGCCGGTTTAATTTGTTGTTAACACCGAACTTCAGCAAGTTGTCCTGTCCAGGGGCCTGTTTCAGGTAGCTGGTTTTACATACTCTGGGTTTAATCCTGCGCTCTGAGTTGGTCAACTCAGAGCGCAGAGTTGACGAGAAACTCTGGGTTTTCGGTTTCAGAACAGTGGATCAGCGTTGGGTTTATCAACTCTGAGCGTGTTCACTCTGGGTGGAGCGTGTGCATAAAAGCCATCGTCAATGGATCGCTGATAACATGATTCACCATGGAAACAGAAGAAACAAATGCTTGATCCTCCCACTTCTCCACTTCTCAAAAAAGAAAAAAAAAACTTCTCCGCTCCTCCCACTAGAGTAAGAAATATTAACTTATGAGCTTATGGAGAAGACTGAACGGGGATAGTCTCATAACTCTGATCTAATCACTTCGGCAATTCAGAAAAAAACGGTGCAAACGTTTTTTGTCAAGAGCATCATTGCTTCCGCATGAGAAGCAAGTCTATTTTAAGAATTACGTTACGCATATCAGCAGCAACAAAATGATCAAGCTGCCGCTGCACAGCACTGCTGACAGTGTTTTATATTCGCTGTAGCCTATTATGTAGGCAAGCTATAATAGGCCTACTGTGCAGTAAACAGACTGTCGCTTCTTTTAAATGGGGAGTGAAAGATATTAACGTTGGACACATAAGGTGACAGTTTCCATTGTAGATCCTGATTGTTTTATTACCAGATCCCTTGTCCTCTAGTGATCACAGTTTAAATTATTATATTATTTCTATATTCATATTGGGCTATTTAACGAGGCTTGTCTGTGACTTTGGGATGACACAAGTGAACAGTAACGATCGCGTGCAGCCGCAGAATTACATTTCAACCTGACATAAATAGCCTATGTTCAGTGGCACAGATGTTAAAAAACTACTGATAATGATAAAAATAAATAACGAGATACATACAATACAAATAGGTTTATTAATCTGAATGTAAAGCATGTTCACGATGTGTAAGGTGGCCGCATATGAACGGACCGAGGGCTGAGAACAAGGCTACTGATCGATAAATGATCGATCAAACGTAAAATCATCAGGAAATGATAAAAACATCCCGATGGAGATTTCTATGGAGTGATTTTGCTTCAAACTGTACAGCGTTGCGTTGTGACAGTGACTCTTTCTTCAGTCGGAGCTGCAGCGTAAAGTGAAAACAAACTCAGGGTAGGTCTAACCACCTATCCAGCAGGTTAGACCCACGGCGTATGTTGCCGCAGTAACTGACTCTCGGTTGCGCTGAACCTGCTTCTTGAAACGGAAAACCGAGGGTTTCCACCAACTCAGAGCGAACAAACTCTGGGTTGCCACAAAACCAGCTACCTGAAATAGGCCCCAGGTCTACATGCCAAAATGCTTTGAGTTTCTGCCATGTGATTGGCTGATAAGTTACATGCGTTAACAAGAAAATGAACCGCTGTACCTAATAAAGTGGCTGGTGAGTGTTTATGTATATGGATATAAAAGGGGGGGGTTAGGGTTATATAAAGGCATGAAGGGGGGGGGGTTAGGGTTATATAAAGGCATGAAGGGGGGGGGGGTTAGGGTTATATAAAGGCATGAAGGGGGGGGGGGTTAGGGTTATATAAAGGCATGAAGGGGGGGGGTTAGGGTTATATAAAGGCATGAAGGGGGGGGGGTTAGGGTTGTATAAAGGCATGAAGGGGGGGGGGGTTAGGGTTATATAAAGGCATGAAGGGGGGGGGGGGTTAGGGTTATATAAAGGCATGAGGGGGGGGGTTTGGGTTATATAAAGGCATGAAGGGGGGGGTTTGGGTTATATAAAGGCATGAAGGGGGATGTTTAAAGGGGGGGGTTATATAAAGGCATGAAGGGGGATGTTTAAAGGGGGGGGGTTGTATAAAGGCATGAAGGGGGATGTTTAAAGGGGGGGGGGTTATATAAAGGCATGAAGGGGGATGTTTAAAGGGGGGGGGTTGTATAAAGGCATGAAGGGGGATGTTTAAAGGGGGGGGTTGTATAAAGGCATGAAGGGGGATGTTTAAGGGGGGGGGTTATATAAAGGCATGAAGGGGGATGTTTAAAGGGGGGGGGGTTATATAAAGGCATGAAGGGGAATGTTTAAAGGGGGGGGGGTTATATAAAGGCATGAAGGGGGATGTTCATCTAACCTTTATTTCTACTAGTTGGATTTTCATGTTTCTGTATTTAAATGCTTCATCTTTAATTTGATGCTAAACCTTGAATATTCTGTTTTAGTATATAGTGTACACTCACCAGCGGCTTTATTAGGTACACCTGTTCAATTGCTTGTAAAACAAATAGCTAGTCAATCATGTTGTGCGTTCAGAGATGGTATTCTGCATACCCTGGTTGTAACGAGTGGTTATTTGAGTTACTGTTGCCTTTCTATCATCTCAAACCAGTCTGCCCATCCTCCTCTGACCTCTGACTTCAACAAGGCATTTTACGTCCACACAAATGCTGCTCACTGCATATTTTCTTCTCTTTCGGCCATTCTCTGTAGGCCCAAGAGATGGTTGTGAGTGAAGATCCCAGTAGATCAGCAGTTTCTGAAATACTCAGACCAGCCCTCCTGGCACCCTCAACATTGCCATGTTCAAAGTCACTCAAACCTCTTTCTTCCCCATTCTGTTGCTCGGTTTCAACCTCAGTAAGTTGTCCTGTACAGGTCTACATGCCTAAATGCTTTGAGTTGCTGTCATGTGATTGGCTGATTAGTTATATTGTGTTAACAAGAAAATGAACCACTGTACCTAATAAAGTGGCTGGTGAATGAATATACAGTAGGTAACCCTTTGGCCTCAGAAAGCTTGGAAACCACTTATATATAATCTCACAAATATATGAAAACCATTTTGTTCCTGTATTTTAACATGAACAGAAATGAACCAGTGTTCCAGATGTTTTACCGACATCAGTAACGTGTTTAAAGGTGCAGTGTGTAGAGTTCACTGTTGTTCTTCAGAACAGACTTGGTAGAAATGGAATATAATATTGATCAGTAGGTATCAATTAGTGTCTAATCTAGTTTATTGCTGTTTATATCTCCATAGGAGCGGGGCGCTGAGGCCGCCATGTTTCTACAGTAGCACAGAACAGACAAACTTAACGGCCTTACAGGTTTTTATATATAGTGGGCGTCCTGGGGAAATGCACCTGTTGGAAGACCAAGAAGAAGAAGAAGTACTATAGAATAAATAAATAAATACATCTTCACCTCATCACTTGATATTGTGGAAAGACTTGAGGCAGTGGTGGATGATGCCATCTTTAGTAACTAGCTTCTTGTCCTTGAAGGCCACCGTAGCTTCTGTAAATTCTCCCAAAGGGAGGGGTTAGCAAGGGAGCGCTGACATCTACAATCTCAGCACTTGATTTAATACTCCAATATTACGCACTGCACCTTTAAATGTTCTCGGGTTACAACTTGTCGACACTTGTATTAATAGATTTAGTTTTTATCTCATGAAATAATTTCAGTTTGAAAACCTAAAATCTTGTTGCTGCGACTGTTTTACCAAACATCTGTTTGCAGGTGAGAAATCTGTGCAGCCTGTGGCAGCTCAACATGCCAGTTTACAGAGCCTAGGCTGTGTATTAACACTGGGTTGAGTTTACAGAGCCTAGGCTGTGTATTAACACTGGGTTGAGTTTACAGAGCCTAGGCTGTGTATTAACACTGGGTTTAAAGGCCCCTGCGCTGTGAAACCAGAAGAGTTCAAAAGACGACGATTCAAAGAGGCGTTTTGACAGTTTCTGAATTTTTAATTAAAGATTTCAAACATGAGAAAAGAACATTTACACATGAAGGGTTAACCCTGACCCATCGATGAAGGGTTAACCCTGACCCATCGATGAAGGGTTAACCCTGACCCATCGATGAAGGGTTAACCCTGACCCATCGACAGGAATCAGGATTCTGACCTGCAAACAGACGGTAAAAAAGTCTGACAGCAAAAACTACAAACAGCAGAGAAGGAAACGAGAGAAACTCCAACCCGAGGGAAAACCTGGAGGGTTAACGGACCCGGGCTTATTCACCGGGATAGGCCACGCCCACATTGCTAGGCCACGCCCATATGAACAAAGGGATAGGCCACGCCCACAGAGGGCTTATTCAACAGTCTGTCCAATAGTCCAGCACTGTGTGATAGATGCATGAACCTTTGCATGAAGCTAGAAAATGTCCATAATACTAATTACGTTAGCTACTGTGTTAAACTTGGTCCCACTCATATGGTCCACAGTGCAACACTTTAATCTAGAACCTTCATATCTCTGGATCTGTTGGCTATACAAACCTGTCTTTGAATCTAGTTGTAGGTTTTTTTTTTTTTTTTTAAAGATATTTTTTTTTGGCATTTTTATGCTTTATTGATAGTGTAGAGACAGTTGAAATGGGGCAGAGAGGGGAGTGACATGCAGAGAACGACCGCGGGCTGGAATCAAACCCGGGTCTGCTGCTGGCCGAGGCCCATGGGGGGAGCTACAACGGAAGGGCCCATGGGGGGGGACGCCCTACCAACTGAGCTAAGGGCCCATGGGGGGGACGCCCTACCAACTGAGCTAAGGGCCCATGGGGGGGACGCCCTACCAACTGAGCTAAGGGGGGGGACGCCCTACCAACTGAGCTAAGGGCCCATGGGGGGACGCCCTACCAACTGAGCTAAGGGCCCATGGGGGGGACGCCCTACCAACTGAGCTAAGGGCCCATGGGGGTGGGACGCCCTACCAACTGAGCTAAGGGCCCATGGGGGGACGCCCTACCAACTGAGCTAAGGGCCCATGGGGGGGACGCCCTACCAACTGAGCTAAGGGCCCATGGGGGGGACGCCCTACCAACTGAGCTAAGGGCCCATGGGCGGGACGCCCTACCCACTGAGCTAAGGGCCCATGGGGGGGACGCCCTACCAACTGAGCTAAGGGCCCATGGGGGGGGGGCGCCCTACCTACTGAGCTAAGGGCCCATGGGGGGAGGGACGCCCTACCTACTGAGCTAAGGGCCCATGGGGGGGGACGCCCTACCAACTGAGCTAAGGGGCGCCCCCTGGTTGTAGGTTTTTAAAGTCATATTTAATAAATACTATTTAGAAACCCATCGAATCATATAGAGATCATTACGTAAAGGGGAGTTTGAATATGAAAATTCACCTTGATCACTATTAGAGCCAAAAATAAGTGTTTATCATTTTCAGATTAAATGAATAGACAGAACAGGACAGATGCATTCTTGACCGGCAGCGCCCTCTGCACAGCTACGATCTGCTTGAGATTAAAGCTGCTGCACTGTGATGCAGTGTTGTAATCAACTTCTGAAGCAAACCTATTAATAACCTTTTAATTTGTACTTATCTGACCCAGAGATATGAAGGTTCTAGATTAAAGTGTGGCACTGTGGACCATATGAGTGGAATCAAGTTTAGCACTATAGCTAACGTAATTAGTATTATGGCCATTTTCTAGCTTCATGCAAAGGTTCCTGCTTCTATCGCAGAGTGCAGGATTCACTGTCTGTCCGTCATTCTAACGCTCGAGACTCTCGAACGGAGAACGAGTGAAACATCGTCTCAATAAAACGTCACAGATTCTGAGGCTGCGTTCGCACCACATCAGGCGGTTTCACCTCATTAACATGGGCTGTGTGTGTGTGTGTGTGTGTGTGTGTGTGTGTGTGTGTGTGTGTGTGCGTGTGTGTGTGTGTGTGTGTGTGTGTGTGTCCTAACCCGTTTGAATGAAGCCCGTCCATTTACAGTAGAACTTAGCGTACCGCCCGACTAGGTGTGAATGCAGCCTGATAGAGCTAACCAACTTCAACCAATCAGAGAAGGTTATTGATCAGAACAAACATGATACAAACTAAACCCTCCGTCCGGGCCGCGCTGGGGCCCAGAGCCTCGGGTTGAACAACACTTCGTCTTTCACAGTTTAGTTTTAACTTCGTGAACGGAAACAAACGTTTGATAAAAGAAATAAAAGTTTTCAGTCGCGGCCTCACCAACCAGAAGCTAACGGTTAGCTTAGCTACACGTCACCGGGCTAAAGGTTAGCTTAGCTCTTCTACTTAGTGTTTCTTGATTCATTATTACTGATAGTGTGTGACATCATGTAGCAGCGCAGTCATCCAATCAGGAGGCTGTGTTTCTCTGAGTCTAAGGGCTCGCCGCATGGGCATGGCCTCACTGTGTGTGACTGTGTGTTAGTATGTGTGGGCATGGCCTCACTGTGTGTGACCGTGTGTTAGTATGTGTGGGCGCATTAGCTAATGCTACGTCTCAAACTGTGTGAGCAGCGCGCGGACTTCAGGTGTTAGCTGCTTCGCGGCGCTCGCGGCCTCTGCGATGGCGCGGCGGTACGGGCCTTTGCGCTTTCTGTCGAAACGCGTTTGGAAACTCTCGAGGAACGGCGACAGAGCGGCTAACGCTAGCACGCTAGTGGTGGGAGAACCGAACCAGGAAACACGCGCCTCCTGCACATTAGCTTCCCCGCGCCGCAGCACGCTAATGCCCAGCACGCGCGCCGGCCACCAGGGGAACCCGTAGATCTTCGCCCACACGATGTCGCCGACGCAAACCGAGCGTCCGTCCGGAAGGAAACACTTCGACACAGACTTAGACAAACCCGAGGTCGGACAAGTTGCTCTGCGCCGCGTCTTTAGCTCCTCGCTATCGGCCCGCACGGCGCTATCAGGGTCCGCGGGGATGCTATCCGCCCCGGGGCCGCTGGAGGGGCTCGGGTTAGAGGCTGTGTCGGGGGTTATGCTAACGGCTGTGTCGGGGGTTATGCTAACGGCTGTGTCGGGGGTTATGCTAACGGCTGTGTCGGGGGGTATGCTATCGGTTGTAGCCTCAGCGGAAATGATAACGGCTGTGTCAGCGGATATGCTAACGGCTGTGTCAGCGGATATGCTATCGGGTGTAACAGGGTTAGTGGGTATGCTAACGGTAGCAGCATCACTACACATCGGGACGTTAAAGGTTAACGAGGAGCTACACTCTGAGTCCAGAGAGATAGGCTCCGCCCCGAGCTCCAGTGTTGCCATGGCGAGGCTGGCTTCAGAGGGAGGGGGGGCGGAGGGGGGCGGACTCTGTTTGGGCTTCAGCTCTGCAGCGTCTTCCGTTCGGTACCTTTGGGGCTTGAGCCTCGTGCGCGGCGGCAGCGACACGTTGGCGCCGCTCAGCCGCGTGAAGTGGATCCTCTGGCCCTGCTGCGCGCTGGAGCGGGTCACGGCCCGGGAGCCCTGGGGGGCGGCCGGGGGGGGCAGAGCCATGGCCTTAAGGTTTGGGTTCATAGCCCTACTGCGGTCCGGGGGGGCGGGGGGGTTTAGAGCCCTACTGCCCGGTCTGACGGGGTTCGACCGGTTAGGGTTCAGAGCCTGTCTGGGTCTAATGCTGGTGGGACCTTTAGGGTGAGTGTCTTTGGGCAGAACGGTCCGGGCTTTGGCAGCGTTCAGACACACGGCGCTGGAAGAGGCCACGCCCCTCGTCACACGTATCCCTGACGACGGCCGCCTGTCACTGCCCCGCCCCGTGGGGTCAGAGGTTACCCGGCCGTTCCGCGTGGTAACCCGGGGTAACTGTCTGTCGTCGCTACGAAGCCGCTTGACTTCGGAGGAAACGGGTCCGTCCTCGTGTCGGCGCCGCGGTGACATCACGGCTCGGCCTGATGACATCACGGCTCTGCACTTGTCACACAGCACCTGGCGGGGGCGGAGTTTGATGGCGTTCATGATGGAGGTGGGCTCTTCGCAGCGGTAGCGCCGTTTGGGGCGCTTGATCTTGCGCGGCAGCGGCTGAGGTAGCGCCTGGTTGTACGTGTCTCTGATGAACAGCGGAGGGGGATAGGCCGCGCCCTCCTGGAAGAGCGGTGGCGGTTTGCCCACCGAGACCGTCTGATTGGAGGACGGGACGTCAACAGCAACCGGCTCGGACTCCACGGCAACCTGAGGTCGACTCTGATCGTCTCGTCTGGGAAAAACGGTAATGGGAATACCGTACGGTCCAAACCTACACACACAGAGAGAGAGACACACACACACACACACACACACACACAGACACACAGACAAAGACACACACACGGTGAGAACCTCATAGATTCCGACGCAGAGTTACATATGTAACTTCAGTTCTATGAATCCTGGATGATCCTGGATACATCCATCTCGCGAATTTTGCAGTTGGAGTACCAAACAGAGTCACCTGTGACCCCTCGTTACACCGGAAGGCTCTATAGCCCGGTGTCGACAGAGAACCTGGTCTTTGCAAGAAGAAACAGATCCTGTCGACACCGGGCTATAGAGCCTTCCGATGTCTAGAGGGGTCACAGGTGACTTTGTTGGTATAGGTACACAAACTGCGCATGCACAAAATGGATATATCCAGTGCTTAAAGAAGCAGGATGAAATAGAACATGGCGGATCTGTATTATTGGTTAAACTAATAATGTTTTACCTCTTGGACACGTCCATCAGCACTCCTGAGAAGACTTTCTCCCCGAGGCGGAACGACACCACCAGCGCGTCGTCGATCACGTGGTCCATGACTACCCGCACCTCGGAGCCCGGGATGAGACCCTGCACAGAGGCCGGAGGGGCGGAGGGAGCCTGCTCCATGGCCTGGTCTGTGAGACCAGTAGGATTAGGGTCCGTGTGCCCCTCTGCTTGGCCCTCTGTGTGCAGGTCTGTGTGCCTGAGACCCTGCTCCATGGCCTGCTCTGTAAGGCCGTCTATATGACAGGCCAGGCCCTCGGTAGGGCCGTCTGTGTGCCAGGAGGGGTCAGGGTCCCCGTGCCCCTCTGCCCGGTCCTCTGAGGCCCTGGGCTGGTCCGGTTCCTCCAGGGACAGGCCCGGCTCGGAGCGCGGCGCCGCGGCCGGCAGCGAGTGCAAGAAGACAGCCGCACACTCCGGGTCCACCCCCATGCCCCGCCAGTCTGTGGGAAAGGCACAGAAGTTCATTAGTCTCCTTATTTGTCAATTTACACAAAGCACATCAAAATTAATCTTTCCTCATCTCCCCTCTCAGGTTCCCACACTCCAGAGGGGGTCCTCACATAGGGTCAGCCATAGTACAGACAGACAGACAGACAGACTCCAGAGGGGGTCCTAACACAAGGTCAGCCATAGTACAGACACACAGACAGACAGACAGACAGACACACTCCAGAGGGGGTCCTCACACAGGGTCAGCCATAGTATAGACACACAGACAGACAGACAGACAGACTCCAGAGGGGGTCCTCACACAGGGTCAGCCATAGTACAGCGCCCCTGGAGCAGTTTGGGGTTAATTGTCTTGCTCAAGGACACAATGGTAGAAGGGAACCGACAGCGGATGGCTGTGACTCTGTGGGCGGGGCATAGTGCTGTGCTGCTGTGAGTGTATGCAAGGTAGGGTTGGGATTAAGCTATAACCGCATACTGGGGAATTAAAAATAGCAAAAGGTATTCCTTTAATTACTGTGGATACAGTCATAAAAAAATTGATGGTGTGTAAAGCCTGGTGCATGTTTAAGGGTCAATGACGAATAAGGGTTGTCATGATGGTTTTTTGAAAATCTTTCAAAAATATATTTCAAAAGCATCCTTGAATCAATTTAAAATATAAATTTCGTGTTTCTGTTAGTTTTATTTCATGGGAAATGGGATTTACACACTTTTCTACAAAAAGTAGGCCCAAATGGACCTGACAATGTCAAATGGTGTAACCACAAAAGATTAAGAAATATTCATTGTTTTGTCCACCATAGTGTAATATGAGTGTAACTCATAAGAATAATAACTTCCATTTCAAAATATCACATGAAAAAAGATTTTATTTGGATAACCCCTAAATCGAGATTTTATGCGTTTTTGCAATTTTGAGCGGGACGTTAGCTGGAAACATCTTGTTTTCTAAATAGTTGTTGACCAATCGTGTTAAAAGTGTTAAAAATGATTTAATACATTTAAGAAGAGTAATCAATTCTGGCCTACATTAATTTACAAGTACATTTTGATTTTTTTAGGAAAAATACTGGTTACACCATTAGACACAAACCAGTTACACCACTTGACGGTGTTGCTTCTACAACCAAAAAGTTTAATAAACAACACTGAAATCAGGCACTACAGTCAAGATAGTTACTGTGTTTGGACTTGCCATTGGATTTTGTTTTCATGTACTTAAAACATTGGTCAACAAATACCATTAAGGTGATTATGGAGTAATAATTCTATCTTTATTCACAAGCGTGGTCTTCTGGTTCAAGAGCATGGCTTATTGTTTTAACATTCAGATTTTGTAATTATATGCTCTTAAACCTAAAGAAAACACTCTTAAATAAAGATCTCCATGGGTGACAAAAATGTTCTAGGGTCAAACTCATTTGATTGTATTTATGGAAAAAATTCAATCAACAACAAAAAGTCTTAACAAATTGTGTATTTGTGCGTTAAAGTGTGTCTATGTTTGTTTGTGAGAAAGAGCTAGGTGGATAGGTAGAAGAGACAAGGAGATTCATGTCTGTTAAGGGTCCTGCTCCTGCATGCCCTTTTAAACAGTGAATTCATATCTAGTTATATCTATCTGAAAGCAAGATATTATTTGGTTGACGTTATGCCTTGTGATCTGATTACATTTAAGAAAAAAGTGAGTGTGAGTGCACGCTTGTTTCTGTTCATGAAAACTACCTTTCCTGTCCTCTTTTTGCAAGGTAATCGGCTTGTTTCCTCTTTTGAATGTGGCATCTATTGTAGAGAAAGTGGCTCAATTCTGCAGCCTAAATTTGATTAACATTTTCTACTATTCACAAATTGTTGGAGATCTAGGTATTTAAAGCTGCTGTTCATCCTTCCACTTTAGGTGTACTCGCTATAATAATTTATTCATGTATTATGAAATTATGTGACATTAAAATGAAAAGGAATGATATAAAAATATGCATTGAAGCTAAGCATGAATTAAAAAAATCACAAAATCATGCCACTTAATGATTTTATCCTAGCCGTACCTAGCTTTGGTGATAAAGTTGTGGAAATATCAACTATTTTAGAAGATACAAACAATAATAACCTAAAACTGGTTTAAAAAGTAACGGAGCTCATATTTCATTTTAAACCAGTATCTAAAACTAGTGCATTTTGAAAAAATTTGACAAAAACCGAGATGTTTGTCAAATTAGTCAAATGGTGTAACCAGTTACACCATTTGACATTTCGACTAAAAATCTATTTTGACAGGCATTATCATGGACTCATATCTGAGGACATGGTCTTGGTGTGAATAAATCAAATAGAATTCTTAAAACAAATAATACTATTTATGAAAAAAATATTTTTCAACGTTTTATTTGGGTTACACCATTTGACATGTAACCCAAATGATACTTGACATACCCTAAAAGTGCAAATATCTTATATTTCTTGGATAACTCTTAACTTTGGAATGCAGCAGTCATGTTCATCAGGGGTCCTTTACTGTTCTTAAAGATTTGAACAAAATGGCACCTTGAATGATGGTTACACCACTTGACAATTCAGGACATTCGCTCGTCTGATGAGATTCCCCAAATTATTAGAACAAATATGAATGTTGTATAAAAATATAATTTATATACTCATAATGACCTCCATTTTAGGATAATGCCAAAATAGTTTATAGGATGTTATATTGAGAAATTGACTGTATCTAAGCAAGTTACATTTTGTGGTACGAAGTTTTGACGGTTACACCACTTAGACATTTTTGCCTTTTATCTCCAAATATTCTCTCAAAATTGAATAAAACCAAAAACTTTCGAATAGGGTCTCTAGAAATAAATGTGTTAAAATAATGTGTAAGCTTTTTTTTTGTTTCCACATTTTCAAATTTAATTTAACCTTACGGACACAAAAAAATGGGCGTCACGTCATTGACCCTTAAAATAAATGCCTTAAGAGTGTGTGTGTGAGTGTGAGTGCGAGTGTGTTTGTGAGCGTGAGTGTGAGTGTGTGTGTGTGTGTCCAGCAGCACCACCAATGCCTGTGTTATAGTATGCCTTAATATAAACCTGCAGTTAAAATACCTTACAAGTAAATGACAAGTTATTTTCCCTGGTTTGGAACCTAGACTGTGATGTGTTCAAGTGCTGTCAGTAAAAATGAGTATTTGGCGGCGGTGACATCATAGTGATTAGTTCAATGTAAGCTTGTAATGTAGCAATAGAAGTGGCAGCCTATACCAGAAGGTATTGCTGTATACCGGGGGATTATTTGAGGAAGGTTTAAAGATAATAAAAAATGGATACCTCCCAAACCTAATGCAACGAGACATGGCCATGTGATGACTGGGACGTTTGTCCTTTTTACATTTTATTTTAACTTTTTTTCCAGGCCCCTCTCTCTCAGATTCATGCATTTCACTTTAAAAAGTTGAGAAAATCTCCCGGGGGGCATACCCCCGGAACCCCCTAGGAGGGTCGGGATCTACTACTGTATTTTCAACCAGCTGGACATTGGAGGCAATAGCAGAAAACACTTAGCCTGGCTCCGCCCGCCCGCCTACTTCCGGCCAAATTTTATTTTCCCTTCAGTAGTTAGTCTGGGTGTACAGCCCATTTCCCAGTTTTGCTGGAGATTCGACAGCCGGTCCAATCAGCGAACAGAGCGAGTGGCTGAGAACGATGACGTCGAAGTCGCGCTCCAGTTTCAGTTGCCAGAAGCCGGCTCATGACACACGTGACGACCAAACGTTATGCGATTGGTTGGCTAATCCAGAGTGGCACTGGGCAGATCCAATAGTTTTAAACTTTAACAGACACCCGCCTCCATGAGTGAACGTTTGCCAATTAAAGCACTGCCAGACCTTCTGTACAAATGAAATGAAGTACGATGGTCTGGTAGCACCAGGCTAGAAAACACTGGGTGTCTGAATGGCATTTAACAATAGTCAATGATTTGGTCAGCCCTAACATTGGAGAGGGGCCCCCTAATCAAATTCTGCTTAGGGCCACCGGCAAACTTGTTGGTGTTCGCTTCTCTTGCTCTTTTCTGTGGCTCACTGCCTCACAGACTCACATGCATTGGAAACTCACTCACTCCCCCCTCCCAACCAGAGTCTCCTGGGCGCGCACCTGTGACGTAGTCTGCAGTTTGTGCTGTATGTGTGTTTACTTCTTTACTTTTACCGCTATGTGAAAACAACGAGAAGGGGAGTAAAAAAGACGAGACGACTCCTATGAGACGCGAACAAGCCTTTCTTTATATGTCCATGGAGCGAGCGGGTGGAGGGGGCTCGCATGACGGCGATGGCGGCTGCTGTACATGGCATGGACCTTATGAGAGGTAGGCTCAGTAGGCTACACAGGCGAACGAGTGCAGGGGGGCGGACGATTACTCCGACTTCACAGAGAGTTTTTGGTCCGACATTACACAACCAAGGCAGTACATTTATTATGATCGGCCTCTTATAAAAGGTCCATGGCAGCACCAAGGGAGGTGCACACCGTTCATTGTGAACAATGAACTAAAAGTCTAAATGTGCCTGTATTTTTTATAAACTAAAACATACTATTATGGAGCAAAACCTGTTCATGTAAAGTGATGCTGCTATCTTCACGGGGTTGGTGGTGATAAACAATAAGTAAATGGTTGTAATGAGTCATAATTAATGTTCCCAGTTTACAGATTAAAAGTAGATTGAAAAATACACATTTGTTTCCAAATAAAATAATGCTGATCCATTGTATGGGAGTGGTGAAGGATGTGGAACAATCAACACAATGTGCAAACTCTTTGCCATGTGCAAGTTTCAAATTGTTCCAATAGAAAGCACTAAAGAATATAAACATGTTTCATGTAGCCTAATGCATTGTTAGTGCAGACGCAGGGACTATTTAAATCATATTACTGGTGTGATGTTATGCAAAAAATTAATTTAATTGAGCATTTAGGATGTGCTCTAGAGGAGATTTGAAATATATCGAGATATATATCATGTATCAAGATATACTCAAAACATATCGAGATATTGATTTCAGCCCATATCGCCCAGCCCTATTTTGAACCTACATTGTTAATTAGGCACCCACTAAATCAATAATGCACAGACACAGCGGAGAATAACATAAAATGTCTTCCTCCCTTCAAGCTTATTTGCCCGGAGCAGCCCATGAAACATCCATAAAGCCCTCGGCCTCTTTCTTTACTCTTTAATCCCGTGCGGACCGTGTCCGCGAGCTACAGGTGCAGCTGGGCTATCATCGCACCCTTTTGCACCTGGTCAAAGGGCAATATAGGAGTGCGCTTAATCTGCCTTCTTTTTTAAATTTGACAGCCCTAATTATTACATGTCACTGTGCTAATGTGGTAAAGTGTAAATACTAGCGGTGTAACGATACACCCCTAGTATTCATACTAGGGGTGTAACGATACATGTATTTGTACCGTGACGGTACAGGCACGTATTTGGTGTTACAGAGGTGGACCGCGGTCCGTTCGTGGCGTACATAGCGTTACTATGGCGACTGTAAGGGCTTGTTTTGCAGTGTGGAACTTAAAACTTGTCGGAGTTCCCCCCGGACCATTTAGCCTCCGGCTCGGCTAGCAGGTGCGCAGTAGCAGCCAGCGAGAGTCTGTTATCTCCATGGTGAGCACAGCATGAGGGTGCAGTGTTGCTAACTTAGCAACTTTTCAGACCCCTCTGGCGACTTTTTTTCAAAAAAGCGACTAGCGACAAATCTAGCTGCTTTTTCTGGTGTTATTGGTGACTTTTGGAGACCTGTTGCTAAAGCATGTATCGCTCTTTACTTCTAAACGAGCAGCGGCTGGCTCCCGAGGCTCCTGCCTCCTCCCAGAGCACTGACAGGCGGCCGAGTCCTCACGCAGCAGTCCCTCCCAGCTGCGGTCAGAGCAGGAGATACACACCTCTCCGCTCTAGTGTTCCGTTTGCATCCCTATTAGCAGTTGTAGCAGCGTTCCCCCCTCTTCTACAGTCTATGAGTAGTGCAAATAAAGATGTTATACAGTGCTTTCCAACAGAGAGCGAACTGCATGGCGAAAGACAACAGGAAACCGGAGCTTGCAGGCGTCCCCGTCATTCAAATCCCGCTTGAGGGATAACTTCGGATTCCAGTAGAATTATGAAAACAGTGATAAACGTGTGGAACAATGTCGGCACACAGGTTATTGTTTCACCGCGATCGCCTATGTAGGAGCCAACCATGGACATACAGTGTTTCCCCCAGGAAATGTCTTAGTCAAGGTGGTCACTGTCTACCGTACAGGAGGCGCGGCGCAACACGCCTCGGCAAAAATTTTGGGTGTATTTTGCTCAAAGATGCCAATGCGCACTAAAGAAATAGTTCTGTTTATTTGAATGACACTGACCTTACAGTTGTGCAATTTTGTTTGCTATGTGCACATTTTGTGCAAACATGCAGACAAAAAAAATACAATTAAAGAAATTCTACTGTTTTGGTGCAATACCATGCAGACACACTAAATACAAATAATGGACCATACACTTAACATGTGTATGCACATCAAAGTGCTTTTTACAGTTCCTTTTTGGATGGGGGGCTGTTGTGAGATTATTGTGGACAATAGGCATACTGTGATGCGATTAATTCATATATGGTTATTATTAGCCTACTTGCTTGATTTCTTTTTAAATCAGAGGTTATTGGTTGTTTTGGAACATGTATTTACAAATTTAAAACATAAAATTAAAGCAGCATTTAAAATTCAGAAAAATAAATCTTGTCGGCCTACACTAGCATGCTGTTAATGCAATAATAATACAATGTGTTTTCCCCTTAATATGACTAATGCATTTCAAAGACAGTTACAGTGTGCACTTCTGTAAACTTACTGAAAGGTGCCTGGGCCATCACTCTCATGCGTGTATCAGACTTTTCTCTGCGCTGTATGAGCCGATAAGTTGTGTTGCCACGGTGATGTGGAGTCTTAAACTAGTCTAGCTTTGCAGAGCACTTCTTTCTGTTCAGCTAAATGTCCCCATAGAACCGCACTGCGTTTATTATCGCCACCGGTTAAATGTCGGTTTGCTGCTGCTCGTTTACTCTCCCGCGTACATGCCGTAGTCACGCGCAGCGCGGCACGGTCGCGCGCGCAGTGCCCCCGACACAGAGCAGCTGATAGTCTGAGCAGAGAGAAACGCTTGGAGACATATGTGCACATTTATTTACCGCAAATCACGGCCTTTCGCGCATTTCTGACCATGAAAAATCACACATCGCGCTTGCTAGTACATTAATTGTGCAGCACTAAAAATAAAAAAAATTAAAGATTTAATTTAATTTTTTTTTTTTTTTTTTGGTCGGTCAGTAGTCAAGGCGGGGGGGCTGGTTTTGCTAAGGCGGCCGCCTTAACTATAAAGCGCTCGGGGAAACACTGACATATAAAGGGAGCCAACACGTTGAACATGCATACGCATTTGAAAAGGCACCATCCAGGTCTTACTATCACCGTTACTGTGAAGAAACATCGAGCTGTGCAAACGGACAGTATTTTCTTTTTATACTGAAAATACATAAGCTGTCATTTAATTAATGCTGCAGTTGCACTTTTATTTGATAATTGTTATATTTATAAGAGCGCTTCAGAGCTGCAGTAATATATATTTTTTTTAAAGTCAAAAAGACCCTTAAAGATGACATACCCTTTTTTACACACCAGCTTACAGAGCCTGCTGAGCATTAACACTGGCTTTATTTTCACTGCAAATTTTAGTTTATGCTGCACATTCACTAGTATTTAATAAGCATTTTATTTATTGGAGAATTGCAGCAGTATTTTTATATTAGTTATGCATTTTATTTGTATGTTACATACTGTCTGCTAGTTACTGACGGCTAAAGCTGTTCATTCTCCCTTAACCCATTGATGACTATGGCAATCTAGGATGCATGTCCTTAATGCCTGAGGGTTTTCTGAAAAAATAGTACGAATTGTCAAGTCTACCAAAACCTTAATATCTAAGCCTGTGTAGCACATAGAAACATGAAATAAAATACATTTAAAAGTTAAGGTTCACAGGTTTTATTTAAACATGCTCCCTTAGCGCTTACAAACCAACAAATATTTCTAAAAATCATCAAAAAGAGATGAATTAGAAAATTATTAAATATTGTTAATAAATAGATGCAATGTGTTTTGTGATTTTCGTCAGTAGTCTATAGTAGATCTTGATTCTGCGCACCAAACGCCACTAACTGTTCTGTCGCCGACATAGCCGGCGTATTTTTTATTATTATTTTGTTTTATTTTTTTATTTTTTATTTTTTTGATTGACGTGATTTTCGGCAAACCACACAACTTTTGGGTGGTCACGTGGTCTTAAAAAAATCAACAAAACCCACCTCTTGTGTATTTGAACCAATGACAGTGCATTCTATGCTGGGAATGCCATGAAAATTAGATAAAGTAATAATGCTGGGACGAGCATCAGGCAGGAGAGCAATGTGCAGGAGAGCCGTCATCAATGGGTTAACTATGAACCGTACCGTACTGTACCGTACCGTGACTTCAAAACCGAGGTACGTACCGAACCGTGACTTTAGTGCACCGTAACACCCCTAGTTAATACATGGAGTTTGTGGGCCATCGTTCTATACACTGGCATTGTGTCGTATTAATATAAAATACTGTGGAGGGTTTGGTTACAGGCCAGGATGTTTGTGTGAGCTCATATCCACTGATCAGCCAACAGACTAACTTCACTGTGACACTGAACAATATAATGTATCCACAGACATTATGGAGGAGAACACAGAGGGCGAGCTAAGAGTGAGTGAGATGATGACTTGTGGGTCAGTAGGTTTGATGCTTATTACAGCACACGAGCAGATGTATTCACTAAAGGTGCAGTCAGTGATTCTGGAGAACGCTTGTTCTCAAAATCAGTGAATATCTCCTCATGATCCACTACCTGTCTGTACTGAGTGAATATCTCCTCATGATCCACTGTCTGTACTACCTGTCTGTACTGAGTGAATATCTCCTCATGATCCACTACCTGTCTGTACTGAGTGAACATCTCCTCATGATCCACTACCTGTCTGTACTGAGTGAATATCTCCTCATGATCCACTACCTGTCTGTACTGAGTGAATATCTCCTCATGATCCACTACCTGTCTGTACTGAGTGAATATCTCCTCATGATCCATTACCTGTCTGTACTGAGTGAATATCTCCTCATGATCCACTACCTGTCTGTACTGAGTGAATATCTCCTCATGATCCACTACCTGTCTGTACTGAGTGAATATCTCCTCATGATCCACTACCTGTCTGTTGGCCTACTGTGTGTGCACTGAAAATAAATCCAGTGTTAAACACAACCTAGACTCTGTGTACTGCTATGTAAACAAAGGGCCGCCATAGCAACAGCCACCATTGCAACAGCCCGTTTACAGAGCCTAGGCTGTGTTTAAACACTGGATTATTGTTTCAGCACACACAGTAGGCCAACAGACAGGTAGCAGATCATGAGGAGATATTCACCATTTTTGACAACAAGCGTTCTCCAGAATCACTGACTACACCTTTAATGAGGTGAAGTGTTATAGGTTATTGGTACAGTGTTATCCTAACTGTACCTTTAATGAGGTGAAGTGTTATAGGTTATTGGTACAGTGTTATCCTAACTGTGTGACTATCGTGGTAAAGCCTCATACACCCACACTGCATTCTATCATCATGGTTTCATTAGCTATTTATTGTTTCGGACAGCTACCCAAGGTTTAGCCAGATTGTATTATTTATATTGAACTGATGGGGACATAAGAGCGCTAGAACAGTCCGGGGCTCAGTGTATGGGCCGTTAGAAACAGGCCTTGTGATAATAGCAGATCAACACTCACCAGTTTCCTCCAGCAGCTCCGCGGGGTGAGGGAGCTGCATTTCCGGCCTGTGATGGCGGCTAAGCGCTAGCGCCCTGTCGGCGCCGTGTCGCCAGGCCTCCGGAGCCCCCTCCGGAGCCCCGGTCTCCAGCAGGGCCAGAGGCGACACGCTACCCGGGATCAGGCTCCTCTCTTCGGCCGGGCCCGGCTGCTCCGTCGCGGTGGTTATGGTTGTTGTTGTTGCAGATACTGGCTCTGCAGCCACGGCCGCCATTTTGCTCCACTGTACTGCCGAGCGGTGCGCCCCGCCCTCCCCTAACGATGCCAGCTGCGCATGCGCACTGCCATTGGCTGCAGGCCCCGTCACTCAGAGGATAGAGCTTCTGATTGGATGAATGCTCTCAGCGCTCAGCAGCTGATCAATAAACTAGTTTCATCTTCACAGCAGATCAGACAAAGACATTATGATGATGATTATCCTAACCCTCCTTCATTATAACTCCTTATAGCATTATAACTCCATCCTGCTGCTCACACATTATAACTCCTTAACCCTAACCCTCCTTCATTATAACTCCTTAACCCTAACCCTCCTTCATTATAACTCCATCCATCTGCTCACAAACCCATCTGACCATAACACCGACAGGAAATACTTTTATATTGTGATCAGGGGTGATTTAGTGTGTGTGTGTGTGTGTGTGTGTGTGTGTGTGTGTGTGTGTGTGTGTGTGTGTCCCTCTGTGTGTGTATGTGTGTGTTAGTGTGTGTGTGCATGCGTGCGTGTGCACCTCTGTGTGTGTGTGTTAGTGTGTCCCTCTTTGTGTGTGTGTGTGTGTGTGTATACGTGTGCACCTCTGTGTGTGTGCACGTGTGTGCGTGTGCACCTCTGTGTGTGTGTGTGTGTGTGTGTGTGTGTGTGTGTGTGCGTGCGTGTGTGCGTGTGCACCTGTGTGTGTGTGTGTGTGCGTGTGCACCTCTGTGTGTGTGTGTGTGTGTGTGTGTGTGTGTGTGTATGTGTGTGCGTGCGCGTGTGTGCGTGTGCATCTGTGTGTGTGTGTGTGTGTGTGTGTGTGTGTGTGTGTGTGTGTTTCTACTTCCTTATTCAACATGGAACAGAGAATGAGGGAAAAGTTGCTGATTTTATAAAACGTTTCAACACAATGAAACTGACTGTGAGTCACAAACTAAACGTTCCTCTTTCCTCCTGAACGTCCACGTCGCTCCACTAAAGGGTGTGTGTGTGTGTGTGTGTGTGTGTGTGTGTGTGTGTGTGTGTGTGTGTGTGTGTGTGTGTGTGTGTGTGTGTGTGTGTGTGTGTGTAAAGTGTGTGTGTGTTTGTTCCAGGACATGACATACTTGACTTAGAGTAAGTAGTTTGTAGTTATTGTTTTCAGTCATTACAAAACACTTATTCAACAACAGATTGGCTGTGTTCGAAAAGCCTAACGTCCTACTCATACTAAAGCCCTACTAACGTCCTACTCATACTAAAAACCCTACTAACGTCCTACTCATACTAAAGCCCTACTAACGTCCTGCTCATACTAAAAACCCTATTAACGTCCTACTCATACTAAAGCCCTACTAACGTCCTACTCATACTAAAAACCCTACTAACGTCCTACTCATACTAAAAGCCCTATTAACGTCCTACTCATACTAAAGCCCTACTAACGTCCTACTCATACTAAAAACCCTACTAACGTCCTACTCATACTAAAGCCCTACTAACGTCCTACTCATACTAAAAGCCCTACTAACGTCCTACTCATACTAAAAACCCTACTAACGTCCTACTCATACTAAAGCCCTACTAACGTCCTGCTCATACTAAAAGCCCTACTAACGTGCTACTCATACTAAAGCCCTACTAACATCCTACTCATACTAAAGCCCTACTAAAGTCCTGCTCATACTAAAAGCCCTACTAACGTCCTGCTCATACTAAAGCCCTACTAAAGTCCTACTCATACTAAAAGCCCTACTAACGTCCTGCTCATACTAAAAGCCCTACTAACGTCCTGCTCATACTAAAGCCCTACTAACGTCCTACTCATACTAAAGCCCTACTAAAGTCCTACTCATACTAAAGCCCTACTAACGTCCTGCTCAAACTAAAAGCCCTACTAACGTCCTACTCATACTAAAGCCCTACTAACGTCCTACTCATACTAAAGCCCTACTAACGTCCTGCTCATACTAAAGCCCTACTAACGTCCTACTCATACTAAAAGCCCTACTAACGTCCTACTCATACTAAAGCCCTACTAACGTCCTGCTCATACTAAAGCCCTACTAACGTCCTACTCATACTAAAAGCCCTACTAACGTCCTACTCATACTAAAGCCCTAATAACATCCTACTCATACTAAAAGCCCTTCTAACGTCCTTCTCATACTAAAAACCCTACCAACGTCCTACTCATACTAAAGCCCTACTAATGTCCTACTCATACTAAAAGCCCTACTAACGTCCTTCTCATACTAAAAGCCCTTCTAACGTCCTACTCATACTAAAGTCCCTACTAACGTTCTTCTCATACTAAAAACCCTGCTAAAGTCCTACTCATACTAAAAACCCTGCTAAAGTCCTACTCATACTAAAAGCCCTACTAACGTCCTACTCATACTAAAGCCCTACTAATGTCCTACTCATACTAAAAGCCCTACTAACGTCCTTCTCATACTAAAAGCCCTTCTAACGTCCTACTCATACTAAAGTCCCTACTAACGTTCTTCTCATACTAAAAGCCCTTCTAACGTCCTTCTCATACTAAAAGCCCTTCTAACGTCCTACTCATACTAAAGTCCCTACTAACGTTCTTCTCATACTAAAAGCCCTTCTAACGTCCTTCTCATACTAAAAGCCCTTCTAACGTCCTTCTCATACTAAAAGCCCTTCTAACGTCCTACTCATACTAAAAGCCCTTCTAACGTCCTTCTCATACTAAAAGCCCTACTAACGTCCTACTCATACTAAAAGCCCTTCTAACGTCCTACTCATACTAAAAGCCCTACTAACGTCCTACTCATACTAAAGCCCTACTAACATCCTACTCATACTAAAGCCCTACTAACATCCTACTCATACTAAAAGCCCTACTAACGTCCTACTCATACTAAAAGCCCTACTAACGTCCTGCTCATACTAAAGCCCTACTAACGTCCTGCTCATACTAAAAGCCCTACTAACGTCCTGCTCATACTAAAGCCCTACTAACATCCTACTCATACTAAAAGCCCTACTAACGTCCTACTCATACTAAAAGCCCTTCTGACGTCCTTCTCATACTAAAAACCCTACTAAAGTCCTACTCATACTAAAAGCCCTACTAACGTCCTACTCATACTAAAAGCCCTACTAACGTCCTGCTCATACTAAAGCCCTACTAACGTCCTGCTCATACTAAAAGCCCTACTAACGTCCTGCTCATACTAAAGCCCTACTAACATCCTACTCATACTAAAAGCCCTTCTAACGTCCTTCTCATACTAAAAACCCTACTAACGTCCTACTCATACTAAAGCCCTACTAATGTCCTACTCATACTAAAAGCCCTACTAACGTCCTTCTCATACTAAAAGCCCTTCTAACGTCCTAGTCATATTAAAGTCCCTACTAACGTTCTTCTCATACTAAAAACCCTGCTAAAGTCCTACTCATACTAAAAACCCTGCTAAAGTCCTACTCATACTAAAAGCCCTACTAACGTCCTACTCATACTAAAGCCCTACTAATGTCCTACTCATACTAAAAGCCCTACTAACGTCCTTCTCATACTAAAAGCCCTTCTAACGTCCTACTCATACTAAAGTCCCTACTAACGTTCTTCTCATACTAAAAGCCCTTCTAACGTCCTTCTCACACTAAAAGCCCTTCTACCGTCCTACTCATACTAAAGCCCTACTAACATCCTACTCATACTAAAGCCCTACTAACATCCTACTCATACTAAAAGCCCTACTAACGTCCTGCTCATACTAAAGCCCTACTAACGTCCTGCTCATACTAAAGCCCTACTAACATCCTACTCATACTAAAAGCCCTACTAACGTCCTACTCATACTAAAGCCCTACTAACATCCTACTCATACTAAAAGCCCTTCTAACGTCCTTCTCATACTAAAAACCCTACTAACGTCCTACTCATACTAAAGCCCTACTAATGTCCTACTCATACTAAAAGCCCTACTAACGTCCTTCTCATACTAAAAGCCCTTCTAACGTCCTACTCATACTAAAGTCCCTACTAACGTTCTTCTCATACTAAAAACCCTGCTAAAGTCCTACTCATACTAAAAACCCTGCTAAAGTCCTACTCATACTAAAAGCCCTACTAACGTCCTACTCATACTAAAGCCCTACTAATATCCTACTCATACTAAAAGCCCTACTAACGTCCTTCTCATACTAAAAGCCCTTCTAACGTCCTACTCATACTAAAGTCCCTACTAACGTTCTTCTCATACTAAAAGCCCTTCTAACGTCCTTCTCACACTAAAAGCCCTTCTAACGTCCTACTCATACTAAAGCCCTACTAACGTCCTACTCATACTAAAGCCCTACTAATGTCCTACTCATACTAAAAGCCCTACTAACGTCCTTCTCATACTAAAAGCCCTTCTAACGTCCTACTCATACTAAAGTCCCTACTAACGTTCTTCTCATACTAAAAACCCTGCTAAAGTCCTACTCATACTAAAAACCCTGCTAAAGTCCGACTCATACTAAAAACCCTACTAACGTCCTACTCATACTAAAGCCCTACTAATGTCCTACTCATACTAAAAGCCCTACTAACGTCCTTCTCATACTAAAAGCCCTTCTAACGTCCTACTCATACTAAAGTCCCTACTAACGTTCTTCTCATACTAAAAGCCCTTCTAACGTCCTTCTCACACTAAAAGCCCTACTAACGTCCTACTCATACTAAAAGCCCTACTAATGTCCTACTCATACTAAAAGCCCTACTAACGTCCTTCTCATACTAAAAGCCCTTCTAACGTCCTACTCATACTAAAGTCCCTACTAACGTTCTTCTCATACTAAAAGCCCTTCTAACGTCCTTCTCACACTAAAAGCCCTTCTAACGTCCTTCTCATACTAAAAGCCCTTCTAACGTCCTACTCATACTAAAGTCCCTACTAACGTTCTTCTCATACTAAAAACCCTGCTAAAGTCCTACTCATACTAAAAGCCCTTCTAACGTCCTTCTCATACTAAAAGCCCTACTAACGTCCTACTCATACTAAAAGCCCTTCTAACGTCCTACTCATACTAAAAGCCCTTCTAACGTCCTACTCATACTAAAAGCCCTTCTAACGTCCTACTCATACTAAAAGCCCTTCTAGCGTCCTACTCATACTAAAAGCCCTTCTAACGTCCTACTCATACTAAAAGCCCTTCTAACGTCCTTCTCATACTAAAAGCCCTACTAACGTCCTACTCATACTAAAAGCCCTTCTAACGTCCTACTCATACTAAAAGCCCTACTAACGTCCTACTCATACTAAAGCCCTACTAACATCCTACTCATACTAAAGCCCTACTAACGTCCTACTCATACTAAAGCCCTACTAACGTCCTACTCATACTAAAAGCCCTACTAACGTCCTACTCATACTAAAAGCCCTACTAACGTCCTACTCATACTAAAAGCCCTACTAACGTCCTACTCATACTAAAGCCCTACTAATGTCCTACTCATACTAAAGCCCTACTAACGTCCTACTCATACTAAAAGCCCTACTAACGTCCTACTCATACTAAAAGCCCTACTAACGTCCTACTCATACTAAAGCCCTACTAACATCCTACTCATACTAAAGGCCCTTCTAACGTCCTTCTCATACTAAAAACCCTACTAACGTCCTACTCATACTAAAGCCCTACTAATGTCCTACTCGTACTAAAAGCCCTACTAACGTCCTTCTCATACTAAAAGCCCTTCTAACGTCCTACTCATACTAAAGTCCCTACTAACGTTCTTCTCATACTAAAAACCCTGCTAAAGTCCAACTCATACTAAAAGCCCTTCTAACGTCCTTCTCATACTAAAAGCCCTTCTAACGTCCTACTCATACTAAAAGCCCTACTAACGTCCTACTCATACTAAAAGCCCTACTAACGTCCTACTCATACTAAAAGCCCTGCTAACGTCCTACTCATACTCAAGCCCTACTAACGTCCTACTCATACTAAAGCCCTAATAACGTCCTACTCATACTAAAAGCCCTACTAACGTCCTACTCATACTAAAAGCCCTACTAACGTCCTACTCATACTAAACGCCCTACTAACGTCCTACTCATACTAAAGCCCTACTAACGTCCTACTCATACTAAAAGCCCTACTAACGTCCTACTCATACTAAAGCCCTACTAACGTCCTACTCATACTAAAAGCCCTACTAACATCCTACTCATACTAAAGCCCTACTAACGTCCTACTCATACTAAAAGCCCTACTAACGTCCTACTCATACTAAAAGCCCTACTAACGTCCTACTCATACTAAAGCCCTACTAACATTCTTCTCATACTTAAGGCCCTACTAACGTCCTACTCATACTAAAAGCCCTACTAACGTCCTACTCATACTAAAAGCCCTACTAACGTCCTACTCATACTAAAAGCCCTACTAACGTCCTACTCATACTAAAGCCCTACTAACATTCTTCTCATACTTAAGGCCCTACTAACGTCCTACTCATACTAAAAGCCCTACTAACGTCCTACTCATACTAAAGCCCTACTAACATTCTTCTCATACTTAAGGCCCTACTAACGTCCTACTCATACTAAAGCCCTACTAACGTCCTACTCATACTAAAAGCCCTACTAACGTCCTACTCATACTAAAGCCCTACTAACATCCTACTCATACTAAAGCCCTACTAACATCCTACTCATACTAAAGCCCTACTAACGTCCTACTCATACTAAAAGCCCTACTAACGTCCTACTCATACTAAAAGCCCTACTAACGTCCTACTCATACTAAAAGCCCTACTAACGTCCTACTCATACTAAAGCCCTACTAATGTCCTACTCATACTAAAGCCCTACTAACGTCCTACTCATACTAAAAGCCCTACTAACGTCCTACTCATACTAAAAGCCCTACTAATGTCCTACTCATACTAAAGCCCTACTAACATCCTACTCATACTAAAGGCCCTTCTAACGTCCTTCTCATACTAAAAACCCTACTAACGTCCTACTCATACTAAAGCCCTACTAACGTCCTACTCGTACTAAAAGTCCTACTAACGTCCTTCTCATACTAAAAGCCCTTCTAACGTCCTACTCATACTAAAGTCCCTACTAACGTTCTTCTCATACTAAAAACCCTGCTAAAGTCCAACTCATACTAAAAGCCCTTCTAACGTCCTTCTCATACTAAAAGCCCTTCTAACGTCCTACTCATACTAAAAGCCCTACTAACGTCCTACTCATACTAAAAGCCCTACTAACGTCCTACTCATACTAAAAGCCCTGCTAACGTCCTACTCATACTCAAGCCCTACTAACGTCCTACTCATACTAAAGCCCTAATAACGTCCTACTCATACTAAAAGCCCTACTAACGTCCTACTCATACTAAAAGCCCTACTAACGTCCTACTCATACTAAACGCCCTACTAACGTCCTACTCATACTAAAGCCCTACTAACGTCCTACTCATACTAAAAGCCCTACTAACGTCCTACTCATACTAAAGCCCTACTAACGTCCTACTCATACTAAAAGCCCTACTAACATCCTACTCATACTAAAGCCCTACTAACGTCCTACTCATACTAAAAGCCCTACTAACGCCCTACTCATACTAAAAGCCCTACTAACGTCCTACTCATACTAAAGCCCTACTAACATTCTTCTCATACTTAAGGCCCTACTAACGTCCTACTCATACTAAAAGCCCTACTAACGTCCTACTCATACTAAAAGCCCTACTAACGTCCTACTCATACTAAAAGCCCTACTAACGTCCTACTCATACTAAAGCCCTACTAACATTCTTCTCATACTTAAGGCCCTACTAACGTCCTACTCATACTAAAAGCCCTACTAACGTCCTACTCATACTAAAGCCCTACTAACATTCTTCTCATACTTAAGGCCCTACTAACGTCCTACTCATACTAAAGCCCTACTAACGTCCTACTCATACTAAAAGCCCTACTAACGTCCTACTCATACTAAAAGCCCTACTAACGTCCTACTCATACTAAAAGCCCTACTAACGTCCTACTCATACTAAAGCCCTACTAACATCCTACTCATACTAAAAGCCCTTCTAACGTCCTTCTCATACTAAAAGCCCTACTAACGTCCTACTCATACTAAAAGCCCTACTAACGTCCTACTCATACTAAAAGCCCTACTAACGTCCTACTCATACTAAAGCCCTACTAACATCCTACTCATACTAAAAGCCCTTCTAACGTCCTTCTCATACTAAAAACCCTACTAACGTCCTACTCATACTAAAAGCCCTACTAACGTCCTATTAATTTTGACATCAATTTGAGTATGATGTGGTTTCAAGTTTGTGTAGGCAAGAAAGGCCTGGATGAGTACTTACTTCTAATTGTAAATGGATCGATAGGATACTTTTCCTACTCAACTGCCCCACGAGGACGTTAGTGGGGCTTTCACAGCACAGCCCGGGCGGAGGAGCTAACCCTAACCCTAACCCTAACCCCTAACCCTAACCCCTAACCCTAACCCTAACCCCTAACCCCTAACCCCTAACTCTAACCCTAACCCCTAACCCCTAACCCTAACCCCTAACCCTAACCCTAACCCCTAACCCCTAACCCCTAACTCTAACCCTAACCCTAACCCTAACCCTAACCCCTAACCCTAACCCCTAACCCAAGGACGTTAGTGGGGCTTTCACAGCACAGCCCTGGGCGGAGGAGCTTATTTATGCCTATGCTGCACTCTGCTCCTATCAGTTAAATCTACCAAGAAAGCAAGACAGAAGTAATAGAACAAAGAAATGCATCATTCACATTGTAACAGTCATTAAAAGCATCTCAAATCATTGTCTCGAAAATCAAAGACACATTTTTAAATGAACTAGATGTTACCCCAACAATAGGAACTCCCCTTGATCTCAGACTGGCTTTACGGTAACTAAACTCTCAGTTCAACACTGAACAAATTAAAACTAGAACAATGTGAATGTATAAGAATCTAATGAGGAAAATATTACAATATTACAACAAAATGATTATAAAATTAGAATTATAATATGGGGGACAAACTGCAGAGAGAGGGATGTGTGTGTGTGTGTGTGTGTGTGTGTGTGTGTGTGCGTGTGTGTGTGTGTGTGTGCGTGCGTGCGTGCGTGCGTGTGTGCGTGCGTGTGTGTGTGTGTGTGTGTGTGTGTGTGTGTGTGCGTGTGTGTGTATGTGTGTGTGTGTGTGTGTGTGTGTGTCTGTGCGTGTGTGTGTGTGTGTGTGTGTGTGTGTGTGTAGGGGGAAGGCCTCCCTGTCCCTGTAGCTCTCTGTCTCCCTGTCTGTCTCAGTGTGTCTCAGAGAGAGAGAGAGATGAAGGTCTATTCTCTTCTGCTGTCGCTCGCCCTCGCCTGCTGCTGCCACGCAGGTCAGACAACCTTTAATACCTTAACTATATTCATAGATTTGTGTCTATTTATCTTCCATAACATGTCTTCTTTCATACTCTCTCTCTCTCTCTCTCTCTCTCCCTCTCTTCCATAACATTCCCTCCCTCTCTTCCATAACATGTCTTCTTTCATACTAGTATAAATCAAAGGTCCAACATGTACATTCAGGTGTTTATTTGACTAAACCTTGTCTGTTTGCGTCTGTATATTTCTCCTATACAACCATCTTTAACGGACATTATCTCAACGCTAGTTTTTTTAAATACTCTGAACCAAAAATCTCAACTTCTAAAGCACTTACATCAACTAAACTTTCCATAATCATTCTCAGCACTATTCTGAAGGTTATTACAGAAGGATTTGTTCATATGTTGTTCACTGTCTGATTTATGAGACATTTTCTTTCTTATAAACATGATGAACATGCATTTTTAAAAGCTTAAATTCAACACCTTTATTATTGTTACATTATCTCAGGACTCTGACTATAGATCTTTGAGCTTCACAGTGAAAAGCTTCAGAGTTGATGGACGTTACATGGCGATGAATGAGTCGTTATAATGCTCTTTATGGATCAATAACACACAGACATTTAACACCTTGATTTAAGCCTCTGCTTTCATTTGGGATACATTTTTTTTGCTCCTCCACCACAGAAGAAGAAGAAGTGAAACTTTTTGCCAGTGTGTGTGTGTGTGTGTGTGTGTGCGTGCGTGCGTGTGTTTGTGCGTGCGTGCGTGCGTGCGTGCGTGTGTGTGTGTGTGTGTGTGTGTGTGTGTGTGTGTGTGTGTGTGTGTGTGTGTGTGTGTGTGTGTGTGTGTGTGCGTGTGTGTGTGTGTGTGGTCTGTGGTTGAAATGTGTTTCCTGTCTCCAAGGTTTCTTCTGGTTGGGATAGACTGTTTATATATTTTTTTATAAAAACCTTTATTGAATCAGACAACGTTACAGTCACAGTCGTCACATCTCAATATAAAAACAACGACAGGTCAAAGGTCAGAATGAATTTCCCCTTTGGGAAGAATAGGATTCTGATTCTGGATTTACTCTCAAACTGCAGGTCTGAACCTGGCTTCTACACACACAAACAAAAGACAAAACAGAATAAACATCTGACATGACATCCTCTCCTGAAAGGTTGATAAGACATTGTTTAAATATTAAAGTTTGAACCACTTTTGAAGACAGATCCCAGGGACTGTGTCTCCCTCTAGTGGCTGAGCCTAAACACAGCACATCTCCCCTTGACTACAGCTCAGTTTAACACTCAGATAAAGGGCCGGTTTAACAGACAAGGCTTAAGACTGGTCCGAGACTCAAATGCCTGTTTGAGCTGGATTACTTCAAAGATACTTGCACAGACTCAGTTTAAACTAGTCCTAGATTAAAGATATTCTGGATTAAACGAAGCCAACTGACGACTAGAGTTACTCTAGGTCTACATTTGAGTTTAAATTAATCCTCCTAGGAGCCAGGTTTAACTTCAGCTTAGTGTTGGTGAGAGAATGGACTATTTGGAATATCTAAATGAAGACCAGCTCCCACTGCAGAGGCCAGAAGAGTACTTGTGGATAGGTCTTATCTAAAACATTTATTTGATGAACTTACATTTTGAGACCGCTTTCTAGATGGATGCATTTAAATTGAAGATGTATTCAGCACAATACAATGAGTGTCTAAAACTATTCTGTTTTCAAATGTGGTTGTTGTGATTTAAAACACTGACACACATGAATAACAACATGACAACACGACATGATGAACACCTTTTATTTTCTACTTATATCTTCACTGTGTATTAGTCACAATTGTCTCAGTACTGTCTCTTTGAATCATAGCTCTCTCTTCCAACTTCATGTCCAATTCCACCCGTAGAATTTTCGTTTTTCATGTCATGCTTCCTTCAGATATTGCATTTTCTGTTCATGGAATTCTCAGGCTAACTTTCATGCAACGTCATCTTTTTTGTCCTTTGTTGAAAGGTTGTGGCAAGCTCTTCTTTGAGGCGAGATTCGGGTTTTTCTACAGAGTCTATCAGTGCAGATATCATTAAATATAATGTCAACATTATAAATGAGAAAGATGTGAAATACCGATAATAGTGAAGATAACCTGAAGTTGGTGTATTGTTCTCTTAGTAACATTTTCATTAATTGAATTTGTTTCAAATTACGGCCCAACTATTTATTTGCTCAGTCCCAGCAGAATGGCTCAGTCCATGGCTCAGTCCCAGCAGAATGGCTCAGTCCATGGCTCAGTCCATGGCTCAGTCCATGGCTCAGTCCATGGCTCAGTCCATGGCTCAGTCCATGGCTCAGTCCCAGCAGAATGGCTCAGTCCATGGCTCAGTCCATGGCTCAGTCCATGGCTCAGTCCATGGCTCAGTCCATGGCTCAGTCCATGGCTCAGTCCATGGCTCAGTCCATGGCTCAGTCCATGGCTCAGTCCAGAATGGCTCAGTCCCAGCAGAATGGCTTTTAGATTCAATAACCGGATGGTTTCAAACTGTTTTTTTTAAGAGATTTTTTTCAAATTCAGTAAAGTTTATTGACGGGATTGTTTTAGCCTCTGCCATTGTTTTTTCTCACAAGCGATGGTGTTTCTGCTCCACTCCGGGTTTTTATGATCAGCGTTGGACCAGCAGCATGTGCTCATGGGCAGGTGTTCACCATCAGGCTTACTTACCTTACTCCAGGACTTCATAGTCTCAGACTAACTAAGCCAAACTTAAGCCATATCCATGACAGTGACTTAAACGTCCCAGTTTAACTAGTCCACATTAAGGCCTACTCCTGGCTTAATCTAGGCCCTGTCTGTGAACCCGGCCCGAGACTTATCTTCCAATGGAAAGTCAAAACCAAACAACAATGACATCACTAAACCAGATTGCGTTACACCTGTAAAGGGCTCAGTCCTCAGTGGTGCGTTTTTATAATTGATTTAATTATATATTTTTAATAATAATAATATCTGTGAGTCTGTCTGTCTGTCTGTCTGTCTGTCTGCCTGTCTGTCTGTCTGTCTGTCTGTCTGTCTGTCTGTCTGTCTGTCTCCTTGTGTATATCTGGGCCATTCTTATCAACTCCTTATCTCCAGAACTCTTTGAGGGATCTTCTTCGCTCTTTGCACTAATGTCCACTCTGACTCAAAGATGAACTGAATATATTTTGGAGGTCAAAGGTCAAAGGTTACTGTGACCTTCCATAGTGTGAGGTCTCAGTGACCTTGTACCATATTGTATCTTCTTAGGAGCTTTACCTTCTTTAAAGCATGACTACCACCACTGGACTTTACCTGTTGGGTCGTAATGGAGGGAACCACAAGGGATTCACACAAGCTGAAAGTTCCTCAGAGCTCCTTTAAAGCATCAGAGACATGATGACCACAGCCAGGATGCATCAGAGCGTTTTACTGACGAGTTCTTCATCACAGTATGGATGTAATTCACATATGAAGAAAAATAAATCCGGGTTGGAAAACTTTGGCCTGCAGTCTGACACACACACACACACACACACACACACACACACACACACACACACACACACACACACACACACACACACACACACACACACACACACACACACACACACACACACACACACACTAGTTTCACTTCTCGTTGGTTGTGAAACTGGTGAAACTCGATGACTCGAGTCTTTAACCGTCACATGAGGTTTCACAACAAATCACTTCCTCAAACAAAACGCTGTTATTATAATAAGGAATTAAACTTTATTAACATTGTCCTGCCTTACAAGACTGGTGTCCTGCTCAAACAGCCCCCTACCTGCCTTACAAGACTGGTGTCCAGCTCAAACAGCCCCCTACCTGCATTACAAGGCTGGTGTCCTGCTCAAACAGCCCCCTTCCTGCCTTACAAGACTGGTGTCCAGCTCAAACAGCAGGGGACGCTCACGTTGCCGTGGTTACAGCCCCCTACCTGTGTCACAAGCTTCACGATAAAACACACATAACATGAAGATAGAAATGACAATAACAATCAGATCAAATCCAGTAGAAATATAAAGTGCAAAGAAAGCAACATATGAACTCAGTAGAAAAGGCATTCAGGAGCTCAGAGGCTTCAGTAGATAAAGACGTGTTCTGGTGGCCAGGCCTGCCTCAGCCTGCCACTAGGCCCTGGGGCTTCAGCCCAGGTAGGCCCTGGGGCTTCAGCCCAGGTAGGCCCTGGGGCTTCAGTCCAGGTAGGCCCCAGGGCTTCAGCCCAGGTAGGGTTAGGGTTAGGGGCTTCCCCGGGGCCCTGGGGCCGCCCAGGTGGCCCTGGGGCTTCGTCCGGTGGCCCTGGGGCTCAGTCCGGTGGCCCTGGGGCTTCAGCCCAGGTAGGCCCTGGGGCTTCAGCCCAGGTAGGGTTAGGGTTAGGGGCTCGTGGTGAGAGGGTTAGGGGCTCGTGGTGAGAGGGTTAGGGGCTCGTGGTGAGAGGGTGAGAGGGTGAGAGGGTTAGGGTTAGGGGCTCGTGGTGAGAGGGTGAGAGGGTGATAGGGTTAGGGGCTCGTGGTGAGAGGGTGAGAGGGTGAGAGGGTTAGGGTTAGGGGCTCGTGGTGAGAGGGTGAGAGGGTTAGGGTTAGGGGCTCGTGGTGAGAGGGTGAGAGGGTTAGGGTTAGGGGCTCGTGGTGAGAGGGTGAGAGCGGGTACGTGCAGTGTGGCGTCGCGTCATTACCAAGACCTTTATTCTGAAAATCACAGGAAGTTCTGACTTGTGCAGGTGTTCTCCATGACAACCCGCCGGCTGCCATGACGATAGGCGCGCCGTCACAGCAACAGGAAGTGATGTCAGAGGTGGTCGGTCTGATGAAGCAGCTGATCGCCGTCCAGACAGAGGCGGGAAAACAGCTGAGCATGCTGGGAACTCAGGTAGGAACGGTTTAGAGTTATAGGTCTGTGTGTGTGTGTGTGTGTGTGTGTGTGTGTGTGTGTGTGTGTGTGTGTGTGTGTGTGTGTGTGTGTGTGTGTGTGTGTGTGTGTGTGTGTGTGTGTGTGTGTGTGTGTGTGTGTGTGTGCGTGTGTGTGTGTGTGTGCGTGTGCGTGTGAGTGCGTGCGTGCGTGCGTGTGTGCGTGTGTGTGTGTGTGTGTGCGTGCGTGTGTGCGTGCGTGTGTGCGTGTGTGTGTGTGTGTGCGTGTGTGCGTGTTTATGTGTGTGTGTGTGTGTGTGTGTGTGTGTATGTGTGTGTGTGTTCTTTAGGCTAATGCTCATCATAGTGGTTAGGTTTAACGTCCTGTGGTTATCTCCATAGGGTTAGAGTTTAGAGGTTTATATGTATATATTCACTCACCAGCCACTTTATTAGGTACAGCGGTTCATTTTCTTGTTAACACATATAACTAATCAGCCAATCACATGGCAGCAACTCAAAGCATTTTGGCATGTAGACCTGGACAGGACAACTTATTGAAGTTGAAACCGAGCAACAGAATGGGGAAGAAAGAGGTTTTAAGTGACTTTGAACATGGCAATGTTGAGCGTACCAGGAGGGCTGGTCTGAGTATTTCAGAAACTGCTGATCTACTGGGATTTTCACTCCAAACCATCTCTAGGGTTTACAGAGAATGGTCCGAAAAAGAAAAAATATGCAGTGAGCGGCATTTGTGTGGCTGTAAAATGCCTTGTTGAAGTCAGAGGTCAGAGGAGGATGGGCAGACTGGTTTGAGATGATAGAAAGGCAACAGTAACTCAAATAACCACTCGTTACAACCAGGGTATGCAGAATACCATCTCTGAATATTGGACAATAGAAGATTGAAAAATCATGCCTGGTCTGATGAGTCTCGATTTCAGTTGTGACATTCAGATGGCAGGTTCAGAATTTGGCGTAAACAACATGAAAGTATGGATCCATCCTGCCGTGCACCATCAACCACGCCATGTTCAAAGTCACCTAAACCCCCTTTCTTCCCCATTCTGATGCTCGCTTTGACTTCAGTACATTGTCTTGACCACGTCTTAATGCATACATGCATTACATTGCTGCCATGTGATTGGCTGATTAGCTTTTTGTTTTTATAAGCCATTGAACAGGTGTACCTAATAAAGTGGCCGCTGAGTGTATCTATGTTTGATGTAATGTGGTTGTCTCCATAGGGTTCTCACCAGCTGGCAGAGCTGCACTGTGTCTCATCAAAGTTTGGTTGTGTCTTTAGATCTCATAGTATGGGGTTGGTTGGTATATATATATCTCTCTGTTGTTTCGATAGGGTTAGGGGGTGAGAGGGTTAGAGGGTTAGGGGGTGAGAGGGTTAGAGGGTTAGAGGGTTAGGGGGTTAGAGGGTGAGAGGGTTAGAGGGTTAGGGGGTTAGAGGGTTAGGGGGTTAGAGGGTTAGGGGGTTAGAGGGTTAGAGGGTTAAGGGGTTAGGGGGTTAGAGGGTTAGAGGGTTAGGGGGTTAGAGGGTTAGAGGGTTAGGGTTAGAGGGTTAGGGGGTTAGAGGGTGAGAGGGTTAGGGGGTTAGAGGGTTGGAGGGTTAGAGGGTTAGGGGGTGAGAGGGTTAGAGGGTTAGAGGGTTAGGGGGTGAGAGGGTTAGAGGGTTAGAGGGTTAGGGGGTTAGAGGGTTAGGGGGTTAGAGGGTTAGGGGGTTAGAGGGTTAGAGGGTTAAGGGGTTAGGGGGTTAGAGGGTTAGGGGGTTAGAGGGTGAGAGGGTTAGGGGGTTAGAGGGTTAGAGGGTTAAGGGGTTAGGGGGTTAGAGGGTTAGGGGGTTAGAGGGTGAGATGGTTAGGGGGTTAGAGGGTTGGAGAGTTAGAGGGTGAGAGGGTTAGGGGGTTAGAAGGTTAGGGGGTTAGAGGGTGAGAGGGTTAGAGGGTTAGGGGGTTAAGGGGTGAGAGGGTTAGAGGGTTAGGGGGTTAGAGGGTTAGAGGGTTAGGGGGTTAGGGGGTTAGAGGGTTAGAGGGTGAGAGGGTGAGAGGGTTAGAGGGTTAGAGGGTTAGGGGGTTAGAGGGTGAGAGGGTTAGAGGGTGAGAGGGTTAGAGGGTGAGAGGGTTAGAGGGTTAGGGGGTTAGAGGGTTAGAGGGGTTAGAGGGTGAGAGGGTTAGAGGGTTAGAGGGTTAGGGGGTTAGAGGGTGAGAAGGTTAGAGGGTGAGAGGGTTAGAGGGTGAGAGGGTTAGAGGGTTAGGGGGTTAGAGGGTGAGAGGGTTAGAGGGTTAGGGGGCTAGAGGGTTAGAGGGTTAGAGGGTTAGGGGGTTAGA
>CM049407.1:287500-290000 GCA_026929865.2 Hyperoplus lanceolatus
GCCGCCTCCTGGTCTCTCTGATCGCACTGTGTTGTGTTCTGCAAGCGGGTCGCCCTCGCTCAGCTACCGAGTGGCGGCTAACGATCGCTGCTCCGTCGGCTACATCTGGTCGCATCCACCCTCCTCACTCCGCATGGTCTCCCCTCAGTCAGCCTCTTCCGCTGGTTCATCATGATCACAGACTCTTCCCCTGGTTCATCATGATCACAGACTCTTCCGCTGGTTCATCATGATCACCTATTCACCTGCACAGCTGTTTGGACTTTTCAACCACCACCTCATCCCATCATCCATCTCAGTCATTCAACAGCTTGGACTCCTACGTCGCCGCCGCTACATCCACAGAGGCTCCCGCCGCGGGTTTGTTTTGACCCAGCACGGAAACTCCATCCCATTCGTCCGGTTACCTGCAAGCTCCGTCGCACCTCTGCCACGTCATCAGGACTCACCCGCGGCCGCTATTGGACCATTCATTACTTCTGTCAGGCAGCAGCTCACCAGGCAGGACAGAAAACATGGACTGGATTTCACTGCTGTCCTTTCCCCTCACCCACACATCACTTCATCAAATGGCCAATCATTTATATACTCAACCACCACCACCCCTCCACCCAGTTTCCCCCCCTCCCCTCCGCCCCTCTGCACAGCTAACCTGGCTAACCTCAGACCTCTCCAGCCTGCCCCTATTCCATCACCCTCTGGCTGTGCCAACTTTGCCCTCCTCAACACCCGCTCACTCAACAATAAAGCCCCCGCCATACATGAACTCATCCTCGACAATAATCTGGACCTCCTATTACTTACTGAAACCTGGCAACAACCCAATGACTTTTTCTCCCTCAACCAAGCATCTCCCCCTGGTTTCAGCTACATCGCCAAACCCCACCCTTGCCGCCGTGGCGGTGGCCTCGCCGTCATCCACAAACATAATTATTTGATCAGAGAACTCACCCTCCCCTCAGTATCATCATTTGAATTCATTGCTTTTAAAGCCCCCTCCTCCACGACAGTTATCCTCATCTACAGGCCACCCAAACCTAATCCCTCCTTCCTTTCTGACTTCACCGAACTCATCACATTAGCATTAACCCTCTCTCCACGCTTGCTGTTACTCGGTGACATTAATATCCACATGGACTCCCCCACCTCCAAGCTCTCATCTGAACTCACCATTGTACTGGACAATTTCGATTTCACCCAACATGTCACCTTCCCAACCCATGACAAAGGACACATCCTCGACCTTGTCTGCTCCATCAATCTCCCTATACTCAGCCTTCACCCATGCCCCTTTCCCCTCTCTGATCACAAACTTATACTGTTCACCATCCCTCTCCCCCACCCCCTGCCCCCGCCCCCTCAGAGAAATCACCTTCCGTAACCTCAAATCCATTGATCCCCACCATCTCTGTGACCTGCTCTCCTCCACCCTCCCCCTGGACTCAACCCTCAGCTCACCTGATGAGCTTACAAACCACCTTAATTATATCCTGTCTTCCTCCCTCAACACCCTGGCCCCCCTAAAAACCAAAACTGTCTCCTTTAATACTTCTTCCCCCTGGTTCACACCCGCACTCCGCAAATTGAAACAGACTGGCCGCCAACTCGAACGACTCTCCAAAAAAACTTCACTCACAGTCCACCACCAAGCCTACAAACTCCACCTCACTGCCTACAAAGACGCCCTGACCGCTGCCAAGTCTGCCTACCTCTCTGCCATCTTCTCTGACCCCTGCCAAAACCCTAGAACCCTCTTCTCCACAGTGAGCAACCTCCTCAAACCCCGGACCAGCACCCTCTCCACCTCCTCCCCAGATCTCTGCAACTCATTCCTCCAGTTTTTCGCTGACAAAATCACCACCATCAACCTTTCACTTTTCGCTGTACATGAACCCCCTGCACATTCAATGGCCCCTCCCCTACCCATTTCGCTGGACATCCCAACCCCTCCTCCCCATTGCCGTCTCTCCCACTTTGACTTGGTTACCCCTCTTGCACTCTCCAAGCTTATAAGCTCCTCCAAACCTACTACCTGCTCCCTTGACCCCCTCCCCACTCCCCTGCTCAAGTCCTGCCTCCCCGTTCTCTGCCCCTACCTCACTAACCTCTTTAACTCCTCACTGTCCCATGGAATTGTCCCCTCTGCTTTCAAATCTGCTGCTGTCACCCCCACCCTCAAGAAACCTGGTCTCGACCCCGCCTCCTTCTGTAACTACCGCCCAATCTCCAACCTCCCCTTCCTCTCCAAAACCCTTGAACGCATAGTCACCAAACAACTCCAATCCCATCTCCACGCCAATAACCTTTTTGAATCCCTCCAATCTGGCTTCCGCCCCCTCCACAGCACAGAAACCGCTCTCCTTAAAGTCTTCAATGACCTCCTCACCTCTGCCGATGCTGGTTCCCTCAACTTCCTCATCCTCCTTGACCTGAGTGCAGCCTTCGATACTGTTAACCACACCATCCTGCTCACCAGACTCAGCAACCTCGGTATCGAAGG
>CM049407.1:302500-305000 GCA_026929865.2 Hyperoplus lanceolatus
TGTCAAATGGTGTAACCCAAATAAAACGTTGAAATTTTTTTTTTTTCATAAATAGTATTATTTGTTTTAAGAATTATATTTGATTTATTCACACCAAGACCATGTCCTCAGATATGAGTCCATGATAATGGCTGTCAAAATAGATTTTTAGTCGAAATGTCAAATGGTGTAACCGGTTACACCATTTGACTAATTTGACAAACATCTCAGTTTTTGTCAAATTTTTTCAAAATGCACTAATTTTAGATACTGGTTTAAAATGAAATATGAGCTCCGTTACTTTTTAAACCAGTTTTAGGTTATTATTGTTTGTATCTTCTAAAATAGTTGGTATTTCCACAACTTTATCACCAAAGCTAGGTACGGCTAGGATAAAATCATTAAGTGGCATGATTTTGTGATTTTTTTTTAATTCATGTTTAGCTTCAATGCATATTTTTATATCATTCCTTTTCATTTTAATGTCACATAATTTCATAATACATGAATAAATTGACACCTAATGTGGAAGGATGAACAGCAGCTTTAAATACCTAGATCTCCAACAATTTGTGAATAGTAGAAAATGTTAATCAAATTTAGGCTGCAGAATTGAGCCACTTTCTCTACAATAGATGCCACATTCAAAAGAGGAAACAAGCCAATTACCTTGCAAAAAGAGGACAGGAAAGGTAGTTTTCATGAACAGAAACAAGCGTGCACTCACACTCACTTTTTTCTTAAATGTAATCAGATCACAAGGCATAACGTCAACCAAATAATATCTTGCTTTCAGATAGATATAACTAGATATGAATTCACTGTTTAAAAGGGCATGCAGGAGCTGGACCCTTAACAGACATGAATCTCCTTGTCTCTTCTACCCATCCACCTAGCTCTTTCTCACAAACAAACATAGACACACTTAAACGCACAAACACACAATTTGTTAAGACTTTTTGTTGTTGATTGAATTTTTTCCATAAATACAATCAAATGAGTTTGACCCTAGAACATTTTTGTCATCCCTGGAGATCTTTATTTAAGAGTGGTTTCTTCAGGTTTAAGAGCATATAATTACAAAATCTGAATGTGTAAACAATAAGTCATGCTCTTGAACCAGAAGACCACGCTTCGTGAATAAAGATAGAATAATTACTCCATAGTCACCTTAATGGTATTTGTTGACCAATGTTTTAAGTACATGAAAACAAAATCCAATGGCAAGTCCAAACACAGTAACTATCTTGACTGTAGTGCCTGATTTCAGTGTTGTTTATTAAACTTTTTGGCTGTAGAAGCAACACCGTCAAGTGGTGTAACAGGTTTGTGTCAAATGGTGTAACCAGTATTTTTCCTAAAAAAATCAAAATGTACCTGTAAATTAATGTAGGCCAGAATTGATTACTCTTCTTAAATGTATAAAATAATTTTTAACACTTTTAACACGATTGGTCATCAATCATTTAGAAAACAAGATGTTTCCAGCTAACGTCCCACTCAAAATTGCAAAAACGCATAAAATTTAGATTTAGGGGTTATCCAAATAAAATCTTTTTTCATGTGATATTTTGAAATGGAAGTTATTATTCTTATGAGTTACACTCATATTACACTATGGTGGACAAAATAATGAATATTTCTTAATCTTTTGTGGTTACACCATTTGACATTGTCAGGTCCATTTGGGCCTACTTTTAGTAGAAAAGCGTGTAAATCCCATTTCCCATGAAATAAAACTAACAGAAAAACAAAATTTATATTTTAAATTGATTCAAGGATGCTTTTAAAATATATTTTTGAAAGATTTTCAAAAAACCATCATGACAACCCTTATTCGTCATTGACCCATGTACTTGTTAGTATGCGCTTGTTAGTATGCACTTGTTAGTATATACTTGTTAGTGTGCACTTGTTAGTATGTACTTGTTAGTATATACTTGTTAGTGTGCACTTGTTAGTATATGTTTGTTAGTATGCACTTGTTGGTATGCACGTGTTAGTATATACTTGTTAGTATGCACTTGTTAGTGTGCACTTGTTAGTATATACTTGTTAGTATGCACTTGTTGGTAAGCATTTGTTAGTATACACTGGTTAGTTTGCACTTAGTATGCACTTGTTAGTGTGCACTTGTAAGCACAGCCTGGGCTCTGTATGTAACCAAAGGGCCCACTATAGCTGTAGCAGCCTGCCTGTGTACAGATCCTAGGCTGTGTGTTAATGAGCTGGTAAAGGTGTTAATGAGCAGGTAAAGGTGTTAATGAGCAGGTAAAGGTGTGTGTTAATGAGCAGGTAAAGGTGTGTGTTAATGAGCAGGTAAAGGTGTTAATGAGCAGGTAAAGGTGTTAATGAGCAGGTAAAGGTGTGTGTTAATGAGCAGGTAAAGGTGTGTGTTAATGAGCAGGTAAAGGTGTTAATGAGCAGGTAAAGGTGTTAATGAGCAGGTAAAGGTGTTAATGAGCAGGTAAAGGTGTGTGTTAATGAGCAGGTAAAGGTGTGTGTTAATGAGCAGGTAAAG
>CM049407.1:317500-325000 GCA_026929865.2 Hyperoplus lanceolatus
CACACACACACACACACACACACACACACACACACACACTCACACACACACACACACACACACACACACACACACACACACACACACACACACACACACACACACACACACTCACCACTTCTCCTCCACGTCCTCGATGGTGTCTGGCAGTGGGATGTTGAGCGTCTCCGGCAGGAAGCAAGCGAAGCCGGTCGCTATCACCGCCGCGCCGCCGTACACTACGCTAGGCAGCGCCGGGAACACCTGGGGAGGGTATCACATTATTACACTACACTGGAACAGCTGGGGAGGGTATCACATTATTACAGTACACTGGAACAGCTGGGGAGGGTATCACATTATTACACTGGAACAGCTGGGGAGGGTATCACATTATTACACTACACTGGAACAGCTGGGGAGGGTATCACATTATTACACTGGAACAGCTGGGGAGGGTGAGAGGGTTAGAGGGTTAGGGGGTTAGAGGGTGAGAGGGTGAGAGGGTGAGATGGTTAGGGGATTAGAGGGTGAGAGGGTTAGAGGGTTAGGGGGTGAGAGGGTTAGAGGGTTAGAGGGTGAGAGGGGGGGGGTTAGGGGGTGGGAGGGTTAGAGGGTGAGAGGGTTAGAGGGTGAGAGGGTTAGGGGGTGAGAGGGTTAGAGGGTGAGAGGGTGAGGGGGTTAGAGGGTTAGAGGGTGAGGGGGTGGAGGGTGAGAGGGTTAGAGGGTGAGAGGGTGGAGGGTGAGAGGGTGAGAGGGTTAGAGGGTTAGAGGGGGGGGGTGAGAGGGTGAGAGGGTTAGGGGGTGAGAGGGTTAGGGGTGAGAGGGTTAGAGGGTTAGAGGGTTAGAGGGTGAGAGGGTTAGAGGGTGGGGTTAGAGGGTTAGAGGGTTAGAGGGTGAGAGGGTTAGAGGGTGAGAGGGTTAGAGGGTTAGAGGGTTAGAGGGTGAGAGGGTTAGAGGGTGAGAGGGTGAGAGGGTGAGAGGGTTAGAGGGTTAGAGGGTTAGAGGGTTAGAGGGTGAGAGGGTGAGAGGGTTAGAGGGTGAGAGGGTGAGAGGGTTAGAGGGTTAGAGGGTGAGAGGGTTAGAGGGTTAGAGGGTGAGACATTGTGTTTGGATGATGTTCACCTCGTCGAGGATGAGCACTGCGGGCGCCGCCATGCTGCCGATCCGCGAGAAGGTCGAGACGAAGCCCATCCCAGTCTGCCTGGAGACAGGGAGGTCACGGTGACAATCTGTGTGTGCGTGTGTGTATGTGTGTGTGTGTATGTGTGTGTGTGTGTCTGTCTGTCTGTCTGTCTGTCTGTCTGTCTGTCTGTGTGTGTGTGTGTGTGTGTGTGTGTGTGTGTGTGTGTGTGTGTGTGTGTGTGTCTCACCTGATGACAGTAGGGTACAGTTCCCCAGTGTACAGGTAGACCGTGGTGAATGAGGCAGAGGTGAAGCCTTTACCGAGACACGCCAACGTGATTCTGACTGTCTGCATGTCTGGAAGGGGTCAGAGCATAGAGGTAGTGTGGTTTTTTTTTAACCTTTATTTCTACAGGTAAATCCCATTGAGACCAAAGACTCTTTATCAAGGGAGACCTGTTCCCATGCCCACGTTACCATTCACACACACATTCATACACCGATAGCAGCAGCTAACTATCGACATTCACACGAGGCAAGGTGGGTGAAGTGTCTTGCCCAAGGACACAACAACTATGACACAGGTGGCAGGGCGGAGATCGAACCTCCAACCCTTTGATCATCAGCCGACCCGCTCTACCAACTGAGCCACAGTCGCCCCGATCAGTGTGTGTGTGTGTGTGTGTGTGTTACCTGCTGGTACTAGTATATTAGCGAATATGATGACAGCAGATGTGAACAGACAGACAGCCTGGCTGACCCGCCGGCCCAGGTAGGTTAGCATCACCAGCGCTAACAGTTTAGCAGGAACATCCACCGCTCCAAAGATCAGCTGCATGATATAGATACTGTACTAAAGACAGAGAGTAGAGGGGGTTAAGGTGTGTGTGTGTGTGTGTGTGTGTGTGTGTGTGTGTGTGTGTGTGTGTGTGTGTGTGTGTGTGTGTGTGTGTGTGTGTGTGTGTGTGTGTTGGGAAAGTGTTATTTCACACAGTTCAAAATGAACTAGTTCATAGTTCTTTTTTTTTCAATATGTTGCTGTGAGATATAATTTTTCAGAAGTATTGCCACAGCCCATACAGAACACCTGGGGAGGGGTATCATATTATTACACCACACCTACATTGCCACAGCCCATACAGAACACCTGGGGAGGGGTATCATATTATTACACCACACCTACATTGCCACAGCCCATACAGAACACCTGGGGAGGGGTATCATATTATTACACCACACCTACATTGCCACAGCCCATATGAACCACAGACAGAAATGATTGAATCATTTTAACACTGAAACTATGCGTCAGATAGATTTCATCTTCGTATCCGATTTTGAATCCTTATCCAACCAGGGCTAACATTAGCATTGAGGGGACAGCCTTCAGAATACTGGCATTTCCTCATTGTTGATTTAAGGCTTTGTTGACGTCCATTCAGCCCACACTAGAAGCCAGCTGCCGCTCTGCTACAGTATAAAACATGAGGAAAGACTTGCTGCTTGAACGGTCTTTTCAATGAGGAATCATTCAAACCTGGAAACAATTCACATCACATTCCATTTCAGTCCGAAACCAAAAGGAAAAAACCAACAGCTTGTTCATTAAACATTTTTTGAAAGCCATTGTTTTGTTGCAACTTTTGGCGCTCTTAAGTATGCGCTTTTAAGCATGTCATTTTAAGTATGCACTTTTAGGTATGCATGTTATGTGTAGTTCTGCTCTCTCTTTTCAGGGCTCCTGAAGCACCTCCCTTACCTCGTTGACTGCCACCTGTGCTGCCTATTTAAGCCTATGTCTCTCTCCAGCCAGAGCAAGCAGCATGGCTCCCTTTCACCTTTTGGTTAATCCTTTGTTACAATAAACGCAGTTTTCTTACACCTGTAACTTGCTTTTGTGTACTTTATGTTGCTTCCCCG
Source organism: Hyperoplus lanceolatus (assembly GCA_026929865.2). Taxonomy (NCBI): domain Eukaryota; kingdom Metazoa; phylum Chordata; class Actinopteri; order Uranoscopiformes; family Ammodytidae; genus Hyperoplus; species Hyperoplus lanceolatus. The sequence continues at coordinate 320,525 of CM049407.1, forward strand.
AGCCGGGTCGTAACAATGCGCTTGTTAGTATGCACCTTTAAGTATGTCCATTTCAGTATGCACCTTTAAGTATGTACTTGTTAATTTGCACTTTTAAATATGCACTTGTTAGTATGCACTTTTTGCGTTTTTGTGCATTTTCTATTTGCGACCATTGTTTAATTAGTGCGTATTTATTTCTACAAGTGATTGACATAAACTAAGGAGCATTAACATAGTAAGTAGTTGAGTATGACATAGTGCATAGTGTTACAATCAACATGGGAAAGGAACTGTTACTCGCGGTCGCACAAATTAAATAAAAAATATTATTATTAATATAAAAGTATTTTTCTTATGTGGAAATATAGTGCAAGCAAATATCTTATCTTTCTGCGTACCCCCTGTAATACCCGTTAGTACCCCTAGGGTTCTGCATACCCCCGGGTGGGAATCAATGCACTAGATAGATATAAACATGAGAGTATACAAGTAAATAAGTAAACAAGTATACACATTTTAATTTATTCCAGTAGATATAGATATAGATATAGATATAGATATAGATATAGATATAGATATAGATATAGATCAGGGTCAAACAGGGAGCTGTCGCTCACCCCGAACTTCTGCAGGTCCATGGCCAAACCGTAGTACGCAAAACTGGTGGAGAACCTGCAGACAGACAGACAGACAGACAGACAGACATGTTAAAAAGCCGTGTGTGTGCGTGTGTGTGTCTGGGTTACCAACTAATCATTCTTAGCACTATTCTGAAGGCTATTACAGAAGGATTTGTTCATATGATGTTCACTGTCTGATTTATGAGACACTTTCTTCTTCAAACATGAAAATGCATTTGTAAGACATGAACATACAGTTGTGTTTTCTATTTCTAAAATGTTCTGTCTACGTGTGTGTGTGTGTGTGTGTGTGTCCTACCACACAACCACCAGACAGATGGAGATGCGTCTGATGCCTCTGGTCCTCAGCAGGTCGTAGGCCGTGAACGAAGAACGACTCGACTCCATCTCCTTCTGCATGTGGGAGTGGAGCACCTGACACACACACACACACACACACACACACACACACACACACACACACACACACACACACACACACACACACACACACACACACACACACACACACACACACACACACTCACACACACACACACACACACGCACACACACACACACACACACACACACACACACACACACACACACACACACACACACACACACACACACACACACACACACACACACACACACACACACACACACACACACACACACACACACACACACACACAAACACACGCACACACACACACACACACACGCAAACACACACACAGGCACACGCACACACACACGCAAACACACACACACAAACACAGATGCATGTGAGAGGGAAGCACCTGGAGTCACATGGCTCAGAACTAAGATTGTGATTGGACTATAATATCTCACGCACAGAGATGCAGAGACAGACAGACACACAGACACACAGACAGACAGACAGACAGACAGACAGACAGACAGACAGACAGACAGACAGACAGACAGACAGACAGACAGACAGACAGCTTACCTCCAGTGTTAACTTGTCTATAACGTCTTTTTTCCCGTTGATTCTAGCGACTCTGTGAAGGGTCTTCAAAGCTCTTTCAGACTGTCGGTTCATCACCAACCAGCGGGCCGACTCAGAGATCCACCTGGCCAATCACAGAGCAGCATGGTTACAGCCAACCAGAGAGGAGCATGTATTTTTTTAACCTTTATTCATACAGGTAAATCCCATTGAGACCGGAGACTCTTTTACAAGGGAGACCTGTTCCCATTCCCACGTTACCATTCACACACACATTCACACACACATTCACACACACACAAACACGCGCACACACACACACAAAAAAGTCTTACTAAACAATGATTCAAGATGGCGCCGTTGTGTGTGGCTGTCCGTCTCCCTCTGTTACCTTGTTTCTGTTTATCCTGTTTTTAATCGCTTTTATCTCACAAAGTGTCATCACTACTGGTGTATGATCGCCTGAGTCTTTTACAAATCCGCGATTCGGTGGGCAAACTATTGGTTCATGATTTTAACGAGCAGATAAAGCCTCCGCTACCTGTTCTGGCGTCTGTACCACCGGACTCATGGCGGTTTTCTGGTCGGTCATTACGCAACAGCCGACGCAGACGACGAGGAAAGAGAAGTGGAGTAACATGCCGGCTGAAAGCTCACCTAGCTTCGTCCTCCACTGTTTGCTCTCTCCAGGGACTGCGCCAGTTACGATGTCCGAGGCTCCGTGGATTACTCCCACCGCTGGCTGCGGCCGGTCGTACCGGATGCCGGGTGCCCACTTTCCTGCCACCGACCTGTGAGGATCCGCCAGCGGGGCTGCACATTGGATAATCTCCGTATCGTTAACCGGGCCTCCCAAGAGACGGATCGGCGTCCGGTTCGCATGGCTCTCTTCAACACTAGATCCGTTGTAAATAAGACTTTTATCCTTAACAACTTTTTTATTTCACATTCCTTGGATTTTTTACTGTTGACTAAAACTTGGCTGAAGCCAGGTGATAACAGCACGTTTTCTGAGCTCCTCCCACCCAGCTGTGCGTTCTTCAGCTCCCCACGAATGTCGGGGCGAGGGGGGGGGGGACTTGCTGCTGAGTTCAGTGGGCGAGGGGGGGGGGCAGCGGGCGAGGGGGGGGGGACAGTGGGCGAGGGGGGGGACAGCGGGCGGGGGGGGAAGTGGGGAGGGGGGGACAGCGGGGGGGGGGACAGTGGGCGGGGGGGGGACAGTGGGCGAGGGGGGGGACAGTGGGCGAAGGGGGGGACAGCGGGCGAGGGGGGACTTGCTGCTGAGTTCAGTGGGCGAGGGGGGGGGGCAGTGGGCGAGGGGGGGGACTTGCTGCTGTGTTCAGTGACAGTTTTAAATGTCGGCTTCTCCCCACAGGTAAATACGCCTCATTTGAACTGCAATTGTTTGTGGTGGAGTTTGAATGTCCTGTGTTGTGTGCAATTCGTCCTCCAAAGTATAGTAAGGACTTCATTCATGAGTTTTTTGAGCTTTTGGCTGATACTCTAACAAAATATGACAAGCTCCTTATCTGTGGGGATTTTAACGTTCACGTTTGTTGCCCCTCCGACCAACTCGCCACAGACTTCAAAAGCCTGTTGGCAACTTTTAATTTAATACAATCTGTGGATAAACCAACACACCCTCTTGGCCACACACTGGACCTTATTATTTCTTTCGGGCTCTCTGTTTCTGTTGAAGAGATTTCTGAGACTCTCGGATCATTTCTCCATTATTTTTGAACTGATAGCCCCTCAACCCGTCTGTAAACCTCTTGCTCCATCCATCAAGCGGCGTATCATCACTCCTTCCACAGCTGATCCATTTTCTGTTGCTTTTAAGGACTCACAGTTTTTTGCCCTGAATGGCGTGGCTTCTCCTCTGTGCCCTGATAGTTTCCTCTCCTCCTTCTACTCCTCCTGTGCTGGGATTCAGGACTCTATTGCCCCTTTTAGGCAAACATCTGTGAAACCAAGAACCGAACCCTGGTTGAATGACACCACCCGCGCCAGCAGGCAGAACGCCGTTTGAAGAAGGACAAGTTACATGTGTCTCTAGAAATGTTAAGGGTCTGTCTCAACGATTATTAGAGAGCTGTATGCGAAGCGAAATCTCAGTATCTCTCCAATATTATTTCCATCAGCAGTCATTGTGCCAAGGTGTTATAACCCATGCATTTCTGCTGTCACTGACGTTTCAATAGCCACTTGTGAGAATTTCCTTCATTATTTTATTGACAAAGTTGACTGTTAGAAACATCATAAGGGAGAGCGTTGTTACAAGTACTAATAAGGATCTGCTTGTTGCCTCAGCTCAATCTGTTGTGTTTGATCGGTTTGAGTTGGTCTCTCTCTCTTCTCTCGGTGATGTAGTGAACTCCCTTAAACCTACAAAGTGCCCATTTGATATTGTCCCTGCCAAAGTGATGAAAATGGTTTTTAATGCTGTGGGGCCCAGTCTCATGGTTTTTATTAACTCTTGCCTTGGATTAGGAACTGTTCCAGCTGCTTTTAAACATGCTGTGGTCAGGCCCCTTCTTAAAAAGCCTAATCTCGACCCCTCTGTGTTATCAAATATTAGACCTCTTTCTAATCTGCCCTTTCTTTCCAAGGTTTTAGAAAAAGTTGTTTTTATACAATTACAGTCCTTTCTCGAAGATAACTCGATCCTTGAGAAATTCCAATCTGGCTTTAGGTCTTGTCACAGCACCAAGTCTGCACTATTAAAGGTGCACAATGATACTGCTCTGTCCGTGGATGCCAAGTGCCCCGTTGTCTTAGTGCTGCTTGACCTTACAGCAGCCTTTGACATTGTAGACCATTCAGTCCTCCTGTCATGGCTAAGTAATGATGTTGGCATCCGTGGCACTGCATTGAAGTGGTTTTCATCTTATT
>CM049407.1:332500-335000 GCA_026929865.2 Hyperoplus lanceolatus
TAGCTTGTGCATACATCATACAGTACTGTCTGCGGATGTCCCTGTCGTCAGACAGGTCAGCAGTTATAAAGTATTTGACCTCGTCACACATTTTAAGGACAGCACCGGACAGAAGAACATCAGGAACCAACAGTTTGTTGTCCTCCCTGCTTCTAGAGATCATGAGATATCAAAGTCTGCACCATATTGGGAGCAGACCCTTAGCAGCTGTTGGACAAAGAATCACCAGATCATCTGCGTACATCAGGTGGTTGATAATGGTGTTGATCATACAGCCAGGATGAGAGAGAGACAGAGAGAGAGAGAGAGAGAGAGAGAGACAGACAGACAGACAGACAGACAGACAGACAGAGAGAGAGAGAGAGAGAGACGGATAGAGAGAGAGACGGATAGAGAGAGAGAGAGAGAGAGAGAGAGAGAGACAGATAGTTAGTCAATTTAGTCAATTATACACAAGACACATAGAAATTCATGTTTTCTCATCTCCCCTCTAAAGTTCCCACACTCCAGAGGGACAGACAGACAGACAGACAGACAGACAGACAGACAGACAGACAGACAGACAGACAGACAGACAGACAGACAGACAGGTAGTACCTCTTACAGCGGTCCAGTCTAGTTCCTGAAGGGTCCATAGGAATGAACGCTCTGAGCAGCTGCTTATCGTCAACCTGGAACAGATCAGAACTATTAATATTATTATGAACCAATCACAGCCAGCCTCTCACACACACACACACACACACACACACACACACACACACACACACACACAGCAGCAGGCCTACCTGTGTCATGTTGTAGCGGCTGTGGTTAGCAGGCAGGTTGCAGTAGTGGACGGGGATCCCTGACACAAAGTTGTTGAGCAGGTTCTGGCTGGCCATCAGCAGCCCAGGTAGACTGATGAGAGTGACATGAAGCCACTGGTACCTGCCAAACCCCCCCACCTACCCACGGCAACCACCAAACAGACAGCTAGTCACACCCTGCATTCCAAATCTCCTCTTTCTCTATTCATACTACACCTGACCATAAAAATAATCTAGTTAGGATGCAGTATGCTACACTTGGGACATACTTTTACTCTTTTATTTCATCATAACATGGCTCCTTGATCTTGCCTCTTGCTTTTATATCCGTCTCATCCCCGTTTGTTTTCATATGGAGGCTCTTTGATCTGTTCACTTCCGGTGCGCACTGGATTGTGGGTCAGAATCGCCCAAATAGGATGCTGGTTTCAACACTACAAATCTCGTCTGGTTGTAGTAGACATCTAGGTACTTCTAACCATCCTGAATCTGGCCTCATGAATCAGGACGTCCTAAACCTGTGTCTACAGTACTAAGTAGTAGATAGTTTGGGGACTGGAACACAGACTGTTTGGTTCTGTTCTCAGTTAAAGGTGCAGTGTGTACTATGACATCATCAAGAAAGTTCTACAAAGTTCTAGAATGCATCGCTCCCTGGGTAACCCCACCCCTTTCGAATAATAACAGAAGCTACAGTGGCCTTCAAGGACAAGAACAATTCTAAATTCTAAACAATGCACCTGATGACATTCCAACCAACATGGATGCCTCCATAAGACCTGCCTGCTCAATGTACAAAATGTAATATTAATATTTGTAATTCTCCGCTCAGGAGGATAATTCAGATTATTGGCAGAGGTGATTTTACACCAATGAGGACATATTTATGAATGAGGATATTGATCTTAGCCAATACATTACTTAAAATGGTACACAGTGTCCCTTTAAGAGGGAAAAAGGAAAAAAAAAAACTTCTTATAAGCAAAAAATATCAAATGTATTCTGCTGCAAGATCTCCAATAAATGAAATTAGTCTCAATTGAAGTGTAAGAGAGCATTAAGTACACTTCAGAAGCATTAAGTACACTTCAGAAGCATTAAGTACACTTCAGAAGCATTAAGTACACTTCAGAAGCATTAAGTACACTTCAGCTCATCATAACAAACTGCTGCACACAACCAGACTCCCTTTAAACACTTGTCAATGCAAAGCTCTGCACCGCACTCCAGCTAGCACACTGCACATGCAATGTCTTATGTAAAGCCCTTATGAAACAGCCCCTGGCCTACAGTGGCTTGAAAAAGTCTTCATACCCTTTGAACTTGGTCTCATCTAATTATGCTGCGTCCACCGAATGGTTTGTGGCAAGGGTTGGAGGAAGGTGCTCAGGTCAGATGAGAACAAAATTAAAGTTTTTGGCCAAAATGTAAAATGCAAAGTGTGGTGGAAAGCTAACATCACCCTGAACACACCATCCCCACCGTGAAACATGGTGGTGGGGGCATCATGCTGGGGGGGTCCTGTTCTTCAGCAGGGACAGGGAAGCTGGTCAGAGTTGATAGGAAGATGGACTGAGCCAAATACAGGGCAGAAAAACCTGTTAGAGTCTGCAAAAGACTTGAGACTGGGTGAAAGTTCACCTTACAGCAAGACAACTGCCCTAAACATACAACCATATCTACTATGGAAT
>CM049407.1:340000-345000 GCA_026929865.2 Hyperoplus lanceolatus
AATGTGTGTTTGTTATGTCTGTCCACAGCTGTTTTCGTGACACTGTAATTTCCTGCAAAGGATCACTAAAGGATTTATCTTACTGTATGTGTATAATAGATCATGAGCTGTAGTGTAGCTGCAGGTCAGTGTATGAGTGATTTCTGTGGTGACACATTGCCACAGAGGTTATCTCACTGTGGGGCCAGAGTCAGCCAGGGGGGGCTTAGGCCATCTAATCAGAAGTTAAGAAAATGTATTTCTATTTTTTCAGCCAATTAAAATATGTATTTACTATACCAGGACCGTTCCTAGCTTCTGATTGGGTGGGCACGGCGACAGCCCGCCCCCCACAGGACCGTTCCTAGCTTCAGATTGGGTGGGCACGGCGACAGCCCGCCCCCACAGTGACCATCACCTTTACATCCAAACCATCACCTGTTGTTCTGTGGACAGCCGTCAGATAAAGAGACGGACAGGGAGAGAATTAGTGTTGAGTCATGATGACCTGAGGCTCTGTGTGTGTGTGTGTGTGTGTGAGTAGCAGTTTGAGTGTTTGTGTGTGTGTGTGTGTGTAGCTGTGTGTGTGTAGCAGTGTGTGTGTGTGTGTGTGTCAGCCTGAAAGGGTGTGTGCGTTTCCCAGAATCTAAATGTTGAATATTAACTGAAGACAGTTAAACTCATAAATTATTATGTGCTTCACTAATGTGCTGTGTGACCTGCATACTGTGTGTTAGTGAGTGTGTGTGAGTGTGTGTTAGTGAGTGTGTGTGTGTGACACCAGAGATGCTATCTCTGAAAAATAAAAGATGTATTATTTGATTGACACTCTGACGGTTGTTAAATCTTGTAACTTTTGATTTTTTTTATAAAGGAATGTTACACTTCTGTCTTTGTGCAGCATCTTAGTTTAATAAAGTTTTATTCAATCAGAAGCCTCACATGAAATAAAGATTTAACTCCCATCTTTCATTTTGTAAAGAATTTGGAAGTTAAAGGTTGAATCACCTACCTGTCTGTCTGCTACCTGTCTGCCTCTACCTGTCTGTCTCCTCATGATCCACTACCTGTCTGTCTCTACCTGTCTGTCTCCTCATGATCCACTACCTGTCTGTCTCTACCTGTCTGTCTCCTAATGATCCACTACCTGTCTGTCTCCTAATGATCCACTACCTGTCTGCCTCCTCATGATCCACTACCTGTCTGTCTCCTCATGATCCACTACCTGTCTGTCTCTACCTGTCTGTCTCCTAATGATCCACTACCTGTCTGTCTCTACCTGTCTGTCTCCTCATGATCCACTACCTGTCTGTCTCTACCTGTCTGTCTCCTCATGATCCACTACCTGTCTGTCTCCTAATGATCCACTACCTGTCTGCCTCTACCTGTCTGTCTCCTCATGATCCACTACCTGTCTGTACTGAGTGAATATCTCCTCATGATCCACTACCTGTCTGTACTGAGTGAATATCTCCTCATGATCCACTACCTGTCTGTACTGAGTGAATATCTCCTCATGATCCACTACCTGTCTGTACTGAGTGAATATCTCCTCATGATCCAACCTGTCTGTACTGAGTGAATATCTCCTCATGATCCACTACCTGTCTGTCTGTACCTGTCTGTTCCTTGAAAGTGAATATCTCCTCATGATCCACTACCTGTCTGTACTGAGTGAATATCTCCTCATGATCCACTACCTGTCTGTACTGAGTGAATATCTCCTCATGATCCACTACCTGTCTGTACTGAGTGAATATCTCCTCATGATCCACTACCTGTCTGTACTGAGTGATGTTAATACCCAGCCTAGGCTCTGTAAACTGGTATGTTGCTAGCTACTGTCAGCCCTTTGTTTACATACCAGTTTACCGAGGGTGGGTATTCATTTTTTTTTCAGCACACACACACACACACACACACACACACACACACAGAGTACAGACAGGTAGCGGATTGTTTGGAGACAGACAGGTAGAGACAGACAGGTAGTGGATCATGAGGAGATATTGACTGATTGAACAAGCGTACTGCAGAATCACTGACTCATCTGTAAAAGAACACCACGTGTAATTACCTCTGAAGCGAACATGGAATCACTAACTGAATGTAAAATATTTGACATCTCCAAACCTTAACCCAGTCCACATGAGACAAGTACATTGTTATTTAAATTACATAGTTCAAGGAGCCATGTTAGGATGAAATACATAAGTTAAAGTATGTACCAGTTGTAGCATACTGCATCCTAACTAGATACTGTTTATGATCAGCTGTAGCGGGAAGGAGGGGGGGGGGAGAGAGAGAGAGAGAGAGAGAGAGAGAGAGAGAGAACACAGGGATAATCATTCCACTCCAGACACTTAAATAAAAATCCATCAGTTTCTTTATTCAAACAGATTGACAGAGAAAAGCAACACAAGGCCTTCACTGACACAACAGCTGTCCCTGAAGGCAGCATGAGGCCTTCACTGACACCACACGCTCAGGACAAAAGAGTTCTAACTTCTGACGTTTAAACATCACACTGATCAAAGTAACAGACACACGATGCATTCACTGACCCATTAGTATATACAGAAAAATAAAAGAATAAAATCTCTACATGTAGTGAAGCTGAAAACATTTACATAGTGGAACACTGTGGACCAATCAGATGCTCCGCTGCTGGCAGGCCGGACTGTGATTGGCTGATGGAGGTTCTACAGCGATGACACAAACTCTTTCACCTGCAGGAGGAAACAGAATGAAATCAAACCAGATGATCAATCAGGTTAAAGGTGCAGTCAGTGAATATCTCCTCATGATCCACTACCTGTCTGTACTGAGTGAATATCTCCTCATGATCCACTACCTGTCTGTACTGAGTGAATATCTCCTCATGATCCACTACCTGTCTGTACTGAGTGAATATCTCCTCATGATCTACTACCTGTCTGTACTGAGTGAATATCTCCTCATGATCCACTACCTGTCTGTACTGAGTGAATATCTCCTCATGATCCACTACCTGTCTGTACTGAGTGAATATCTCCTCATGATCCCTCCCTTTATAGAGGAATTCCCTATGGACCACTACCTGTCTGTACTGAGTGAATATCTCCTCATGATCCACTACCTGTCTGTACTGAGTGAATATCTCCTCATGATCCACTACCTGTCTGTACTGAGTGAATATCTCCTCATGATCCACTACCTGTCTGTACTGAGTGAATATCTCCTCATGATCCACTACCTGTCTGTACTGAGTGAATATCTCCTCATGATCCACTACCTGTCTGTACTGTGTGAATATCTCCTCATGATCCACTACCTGTCTGTACTGAGTGAATATCTCCTCATGATCCACTACCTGTCTGTACTGTGTGAATATCTCCTCATGATCCACTACCTGTCTGTACTGAGTGAATATCTCCTCATGATCCACTACCTGTCTGTACTGAGTGAATATCTCCTCATGATCCACTACCTGTCTGTACTGTGTGAATATCTCCTCATGATCCACTACCTGTCTGTACTGAGTGAATATCTCCTCATGATCCACTACCTGTCTGTACTGAGTGAATATCTCCTCATGATCCACTACCTGTCTGTACTGAGTGAATATCTCCTCATGATCCACTACCTGTCTGTACTGTGTGAATATCTCCTCATGATCCACTACCTGTCTGTACTGAGTGAATATCTCCTCATGATCCACTACCTGTCTGTACTGAGTGAATATCTCCTCATGATCCACTACCTGTCTGTACTGAGTGAATATCTCCTCATGATCCACTACCTGTCTGTACTGTGAGTGTAAACAGCCTAGGCTCTGTAAACTGGCATGTTGCTAGCTATGGTGGTACCCGTGTTTACATACAAGTTTACAGAGCCTAGGCTTTGTATTAACATTGGATTTTTTTAAGCACACACACCGTACAGACAGGGAGCAGATCATGAGGAGATGTTCACTCATTTTGACAAAAAGCATTCTCCAGAATCACTGACTACTCCTTTAAATAACTAATGAATAGACAGATGGACAGACAGACAGACAGACAGACAGATGAACAGATAGACAGACCGACAGACAGACAGACAGATGAACAGATAGACAGACCGACAGACAAATAGACAGATGGACGGACAGACAGATTGACGGACAAACAGACAGACAGATGAACAGACAGACAGACAGACAGATTGATAGATAGACAGACAGACAGATGAATAGACAGACAGATTGACGTACAAACAGACAGACAGAGAGACAGACAGACAGACAGATAGATTAATAGACAGACAGACAGACAGATGAATAGACAGACAGACAGATGGATAGACAGACAGACAGACAGACAGATAGATGAATAGACAGACAGACAGACAGATGAATAGACAGACAGACAGATGAATAGACAGACAGACAGACAGACAGATGAACAGACAGACAGACAGATGAATAGACAGACAGACAGATGAATAGATAGACAGACAGACAGACAGACAGACAGACAGACAGATGAATAGATAGACAGACAGACAGACAGATGAACAGACAGACAGATGAACAGACAGACAGATGAACAGACAGACAGATGAATAGACAGACAAACAGACAGACAGACAAACAGACAGACAGATGAACAGACAGACAGATGAACAGACAGACAGATGAACAGACAGACAGATGAATAGATAGACAGACAGACAGATGAATAGACAGACAGACAGACAGATGAATAGATAGACAGACAGACAGATGAATAGACAGACAGACAGACAGATAGATTAATAGACAGACAGACAGACAGACAGACAGACAGACAGATGAATATACAGACAGACAGACAGACAGATGAACAGACAGACAGACAGACAGACAGACAGACAGATGAATAGACAGACAGACAGACAGATGAATAGACAGACAGACAGACGAACAGACAGACAGATAGATTAATAGACAGACAGACAGACAGACAGACAGACAGACAGATGAATATACAGACAGACAGACAGACAGATGAACAGACAGA